>JAFVLL020009740.1:27500-35341 GCA_021397915.2 Tor tambroides | reverse complement strand
AATGAATTTACTCGAATACAAAGGGAATTTTGTCTTTCAAACTTTGCTGTGAAGTCCTTGAGGGTCTTAAAATCAACATGAAATCAAAAATTAATTTCTCAAAACATGTTCCTTGTCTAATTGTGAATGATTCATGTATTTTTGAATTAGAATATACACACACATACATATATATATATATATATATATATATATATAAATACAAATATTTAATGATTACAATACAATTGATTTAATGATTGCAATGACAATGTCTTTAATTTACAATAACAATGATTGAGTTACCACTAATAGCATATTCATATATACATGTATTTATGTATATAGACTAAATTTATGTATTAACACTAAATATAATAAAGGTTACAGCAATAATAGCAAATAGACAGATCTGAAAAAGAACTACTACCATTGGGATTCATGGAGGTGCTTTTGACGGAACTTGACCTTCATCCTCTGCGTCATTCTAGTAAGTAATGGCCACTTTCCCAATCATATCGAGTCCCATCAACTCACTGAACATCCCGTTTCACTCAGAAATATCAAATATCAGATGCATAACAGGTTGTGAACAGCATTATAAAATGATTCTAATTAAGGAGTTGATATGTAATCAAGGTGTAAAAGTGAGTGATAAAGCAATGTTCAACTCTCAAACCTTCACAGAAAAACATCAGTGATTCTAAAAATACAGAGCGGATTCAAAGTGAAGCAATTTTGTTTATTCCAGTTTCATCTAAGCCAGAAAGTTTAATATCACACAGTGAAAGTTGTCTGCAATCGCAGACTCATATCAAAGCACATCAGGGCATAACGCTTCCTAAAAGTCATACATTTCCACATTACGCCGAGCCTGAAACTTCAAGAGAGTTTGGAGATAAAAAATTCTGCTCGTTCTGCGAGTGATTTCATCAGGGACACCGACAGCAGAATATTCAAAATCCAAGAGGAAACTAACTCTGTATCACGCCATAAAGACTCCGAGGCTCATGTTGCAATCGTGCATTGTAAGTTTGTGCAAACTACACCAAAACTGGGTGAAATAAATTCAACTGGACACTCTTTTATAAATATTTTATACTGCATGCAAATATTGTCATGCAAATAATTGCAATTAGCTATTTAATTGCCTTTTTTAATTTCATTTACAGTGTAAGCCGAATACATTTTTATTTTATTTTATATTCTTACAAGCAAACATATAGTTAAATAATCCCATATGATTTTCTTTAAACTTTTAATTTTGATCATTTTTTATAAATATATTTAGACTGCATATTTAATCCCAGAATGTAAGCATATTGCATATAGATGACACATGCAATACTTAAAGGGATAGTTCACCCAAAAATGAAAATTCTGTCATTAATTACTCACCCTCATGCTGTTCCAAACCCGTGAGACCTTCGTTCATCTTCAGAACACAAATGAAGATATTTTGGATGAAATCCGAGAGCTTTCAGACCCTCCCATAGACAGCAAGGGTCATGAAACTTTCAAAGTCCAGAAAGGTACCAAAAACATCGTCAAAACATTCCATGTGACTTCAACCGTAATTTTATGAAGCTACGAGAATACTAGCTCTTACTAGCTCTAAGATTTCATCCAAACTATCTTCATTTGTGTTCCGAAGATGAACCAAGGTCTCACGGGTTTGGAACAGCATGAGGGTGAGTAATTAATGACAACATTTTCATTTCTGGGTGAATTATCCCTTTAAATGTGGCCTAAAATGTTCCCTTAGAAGGCAGCAGAATTACATTTGGAACAGATGTGTCGTGAGTGCACAAATGATGGCTCAAATGATGTAGGCCTATAAAATGTCTCGATACATGGTTCACTAGTGCTCGGAGCAGCTCACATCTCATTCTGTGTGTAAACTGAATTAGGCCTGTCACGATCATGCATTTTCTGCTGACGAGTAATTGTTATGCAAATAACTGCCATTAACAACTGTGTGTTTTGCTTGTGTCACACAGTGCAAGCCTAATACTTTTTTATTTTTTACTTGCAAACATGCCCGAATGATTTTCTTCAATGCTTGTAGTGCACATTTGATGGCATTTCTCTACGGGCTTCATGTTGTGTTCCGGACATTCTGACCTGGAGATGATTTCTTTTTCCTGAAAATGCTTGTTAATGTTATTGCACTGGGCTAAAACCTACTGACTTTGCTCACATAAGGGTATAACAACTTCCCAAAAATGTTTTGATCATTTTTTTAGGATTTTTTTCCCACCTTGTTACACACACAAATTGTTTGAAAATCTCTCATCATGCTGTTCACCAAAAAAATCTTGGATTCAATCTTTATCAACTTGTTTTCTTTCAATTAAAACAAGTTTTGTGTTTCTTTTTGTATCTGATTGATCATAGGCCTCACTGACCTGATATTATGCTCCTCTGTTTTTAAGTGAACATCGCCAAACTTATCCACAAACAATGCTCTTTTTTAACTTAAAAACAGATTATTGCCAATATTATATGCAAATAATGTTTTTTTTCTCTCAAAAACAGAATTTTTTTTTTTTAACAAACTAAATATTGCCAAAATTATCAACAAATGCTTCTTTCTACTAAAACTGAATAATGCCAAAATTAACATTTGTTTTTAGGTTTTTACTCAAAACCTAAAAATATTGCCAAAATTATCCACAAATAATGCTTTTTTTTTTCATTAAAAAAAACGTAATATTACCAAAATTAGCCATAAATAATGCTTTTTTCACTCAAATTTAATATTGCCAAAATTATCCACAAATAATGCTTTTTTCACTCAAAAATGGAATATTGCCAAAATTCTCCACAAATGTTTTTTTCACTCAAAAACGGAATATTGCCAAAATTATCCACAAATAATGCTTTTTTCACTCAAAAACGGAATATTGCCAAAATTACCCACAAATAATGCTTTTGTCACTCAAATTTAATATTGCCAAAATTATCCACAAATAATGCTTTTTTCACTCAAAAACGGAATATTGCCAAAATTACCCACAAATAATGCTTTTGTCACTCAAATTTAATATTGCCAAAATTATCCACAAATAATGCTTTTTTTTACTCAAATGGAATATTGCCAAAATTACCCATAAATAATGCTTTCACTCAAAAACGGAATATTGCCAAAATTACCCATAAATAATGCTCGTCACTCAGAAATTTAATATTGCCAAAATTATCCACAAATAATGCTTTTTCACTCAAAATTGCCAAAATTTTAAACAAAAATGCTTTTTTTTTTTTTACACATGAACTAAAGATTTTGCCAAGAATACCCATAAATGATGCTTTTTTCACTCAAAAACTGAGGTGCATAAGCATAATGAGAGATTTACAGGCATTTCTTTTTAATTACTCTTATTTGAACGGCTAAATGGGAGTCAAATATAAACTGCACAATCATAGCGGTTCTCAAATAATTGTAATTAAATCAAATAACCGCAATCAGGTGATAAATCAATAATCTGAATGTCAGTATTTACTTCAATCGGGCTGCGTGTTTTGCTGCAGACGAGCACTTTGTGACTTTCTCCACTGGAAAAGTTTTGAAAGCGTGAAATTCACATCTGGAATCATTAAATCACAAAACTACTATCAAATTCACAGTACAGAAGTCAGAGAGGTCGTCTGCATGCCCTGAGAGTCGAGCGGCTCTGTTTTCCGCATGTAGCAGCGTTATCTCTTTTCTGTGATGCAGCACATATCAGCCGCTTTGAAGTCTCAGCCAGTGGCCATCGCAAGAGAGTCCTAATGAAATCCTCAAACTGCTTCTAATTGCAGCTGTATCTGGAGTTTTTCCGAGGCTTGAGAGAAAGAGAGAGAGAGAGACGAGGGAAATGAGAAAGAGAGTTACAGAACAATGAGCACGACATAAATGCCAAGCAGCACGGGAACAAACGCCACCGCAGCAACATAAATAACCGCAGACTTCATCGCCAGCATATTTATAACACAGAAAACACATCTGCGCGTGATTATTCTCCTGCAGATTTAATTAAATCAATTAAGAGTTACGGCTGTACTGATACACAAGAGGCGGCCGCTCTTGACTAATGCGTGTTATTAATTCAGACAAGAAGGTCATGCCTTCACATTTAGTAAAAGCAAACTAGTAATGCACTCAGCGAGGAACCGGGAATTGTGGGATAGATTTCTGTGGCGTCTTTCATCCCGTATCGTCGGTTCCCCTGTCACATGCGCTGCCTATTTATAACTTGTAACCATAACAACAGCTGTATCGCTTTACAAATATAAGAGAATCCCTGTCAGAGTGCAGGAAATAATGTTTACGTCTTCTTCATCTGGATCGTAAGGGCAGAAGACATTAGAGGAACACAATAAATCAGCAGCTCCTCTGACACTTTCACTTCGTCTGGAGAGATCCCATGAAATTAAACAAAAAGATGAGCGAAAGCTTCAGAGACGCTGAGACAGGGAAGATAAAAAGATACAAAAAAAACGAGTATCTCTTTGTTTCACTTCCAAAACCGCTCCCATGCTTGCAGATGAAGCACCTGACATCAAAAACACATAGAAACCGGATTACACTGAAGAAGAAACCTCGCCACACAAGTGCAGACTCTTATATATCAGCAAAACTATGAAAACACTGAATTCTGACAGTGAATGTGTCTGAACATGTTTGCATGCACACTAAAACATTAATACTGAAATGTAGCTATATTTTGTGTACACATACATGCACTGACTGCAAAAAAGTGGGGGAAAGCATGCATATCTTTAATTTAGTATGTTACAAACACACCTGACCAGCACAAAGACTAAACAGTAATAATTCTAGTAATTTAAGTGTATGAAGTATCAAAAATTAACAAAGATTTGTAACTATACTTGACACATTAAAAACACTTTGCAATGATCAAAAAAAATACAAAAGTATAATAATAATAAACATGACATACTTAAGAAAATAAAGAAAATAACGTGCATTTAAATTATCTGTATAATTTTTATTTAATAATATAACATTTTAATATAATTTTTTCTATTTTCTTTTATAGAACTTAAAGGCATATTTCACAAAATTAAAAAACGCATTTAAATGTGCCTCATCTCTGTTAATAATAACAATAATATATTTGCTAATATACATAATATTAAATGAAATAAAACATAAATTATAATAAATTATACATAATACATTTAAAAATCTATATTTTTTCCCATTTTTTTTCTTCTATTTTTTTAATAGACCTTAAAAGGGATAGTTAATCCCCTTATTTTCTTTTTGAAGAAAATAACATCAAAAAGTATAGTTAAAATAATCAAAAATTATTTGCACCCTTATTTGTTTAACACACACACACAAATTTATATAACATTTCATATATAACATTATATCACACATTATATTTTGTCAGGGTCACAATTTATTTATTTATTTATTTTTTATATATTTAGATTCCATCCTAATATAAATTTGGTCACATTTTACTCACTCTTTATATCTTTCCAAATCTGTATGACTTTCTTCTGTGAAACATAATACTGGAATATATTTTGAGTCTCAGTGTTTTATTTATTTATTTTAGTCTGTACAAAGGAAGTCACCAACATCCTTCAAAATATGTTCTATTCCTTTCACAGAATAGGCCATGCAGGTTTGGAATGGCATAAAGGGCGAGTAAATAATCACAGTACTTTCATTTTTAGAAGATAATGTGCATATAAATGTGGTCAATAAATAATTCACAAACAGGTAGCATAAAAAAAACTCTAGTTTTCCTCAGACAGACAGACCTTCATCCGTTCTTCCTTAAGGAAGAGTCCCGAACAGGCAGGATGAACCCATCGAGGGCCGAATGAAGGAAATAGAGTGAGCAGAGTCTGCTTTGCTTGTGCAGCGGCAGGTAATGGAAAGCGCGAGCGTGAAAGTGAGCGTTGTCGTACGCAGCGCTGCCTCGGCTAACAAGCGTTTAGCTGACAACGGGTTAAAGCCAAAGCTTTGACGTCTCTCAACTTTCTCGGCTCACAGATACTTTAGTTGGGCCTAATTGCTCCCTGAGGGACCAATCCTGTGGTCAGACCCGCATGAGCACGGCCCGGTGCATGCTGGGTAACCTTCGCCTCTCCAAAATATAGATCCATATGAGCAATATTCACAATTCTGGACTATACGAGCGGCTCCGTCATAACAGCTGAGCTCACTTTTAATCCTGTTATTCTCCAGAAGAGATGAAAAATGATGTCTCAAGTCCCATGACACAAATTAAATCTCATAATCCCAAATATTTCAAACACGCTGGATTAAAATGGGAGATGAAGAACTATAACACATGTCAAACCAAATGAAACTGCATATGACAAAAGCATATTTTTACATTTCTTCATAAAATGTGATGGATTCTTGTGTGGAAAACCTGCACAATGCTAAGGATTTAAGAAGTTTATCACAACCTATTCAAATATAGACACATGCATAAGTAGTTTGAGATTACTCATCATTTACTGTACAAAGCGTCAAACTTTTTCTAGCAATTTCTGCTTCCACTGGACTGGATTTGTTTATCTTTCTTCAGGACCGTTTTCTGAATATAAGATTGAAACATATGGTTGTGAAAGTGGTTGCACAATATATTGGCTTGGCCGATATTATCAGCGTTTCCCAATCCCAGTCCTCGCGCCCCCCCCGCTCTGCATATTTCGTATGTATCTCTTATCACGTATGACATTTGTTCTATTCGATCGTAAGTGCCCTGCGAAGTGGACATCACCGGATATTTCAGTGATATTTGCTCCATTCAAAGGGCATTAAAGTGTGCGAGACGTGAATTTAAATTGCATTTATTTACAGAGGTATATTATGCCACACTTCTCTCGTAAGTTTGGTCTGTGTGTGAAGACACTGCAGGCAGCGGCGCAGCACAAATCCATGAATGAATGTTCCGAAGTGAAATAATCTTCAATGGATTTCCCCTGCTCAGGGAGTAGGGAGCAATGAACACTGTGTAGGGATCATGTCAATCATTTCAAGTTTATGCACATAGCTCTCTTCTAACGAGCTGGTTATCTGAATCAGGTGTGTTAACTAAGAGAGACATGAAAAATATGCAGAGCGGGGGGGGGGTGCGAGGACTGGGATTGGGAAACGCTGACTTAAGTGTTGGAAGACTTTTATTTTGACAGCGCTGATTGCAGATGCACAGGGGCTCCCACTCTGCATCTTCTTTAGTTTATTCTCTCTACCTAATAACTGAAAGTCAAACTCTATAATACATTTTCATATATTTAATTATTTTTTCTTTTTCATCTTTAAGTAATTGAAGTTTTTTCATGGTTTTAGTTTACTATAATAACACTGTTATTGGTCTTGGAAAACCTTGATATAAGAGGAAGACTCATTTTAGAAGTGTAACTTAATTCATGTAAATGACTAAATTTAATAAAAAAAATAAAGCTAATAATTAAATACAAATAATATTAACATAAATTAATATAGAATTAATTAACTTAATTATATTGATTAATATTCCGGTCTGGGAAAACCTGGATATTAAAAAAAAACCAACAACCTAATTTTAAAATTGTAATTTAATTTATGTAAATTAATAAAATAAAATAAAAATCTAAAATAACTCAAAGTTAAACTCTATAGTACTTTTTCATATACTGTCGACATTCAGCAAATATGCATTTTTGAATATCTAATAAACATTTAATGAATACATTTACAGATTTATTTTTTATTAACTTTTTTTCCCAAATTGATTATATGCTCAATATATTTATTTATAGAAAATGTTTTATTTACAAGCTAAGATTGGGGGATTTGAGCTCTTGACATCTGGCAACTGCAAAGTTTTCTTGATAAGGAACCA
>JAFVLL020009740.1:0-22500 GCA_021397915.2 Tor tambroides | reverse complement strand
GCCTCTCCTACGAGGAGGAGAAAACAACACTCAGAAGTTCGGGGTTGGTAAGATTTTTAAATGTTTTTGAAAGTCTCTTCTGCTCACCAAGGCTGCATTTATTTGATCAAAAATACACTAAAAATAGTGAAATATTATCATGATTTAAAATAGCGGTTTTCTTTGTGAGTATAGATGTTAAAATGTAATTGATTCCTAAATTTTCAACATCATTACTCCAGTCTTCAGTGTCACATGATCCTTCAGAAATCATTCTAATATGCTGATTGCTGCTCAAGAAACATTTCTGATTATTATCAATGTTGAAAACAGCTGTGCTGCTTCATACTTGGGTAGATTTTTTTTTTCAGCATTCTTTGATGAATCCACTTTTTTTCCACATAATACATTTTTTACCAACATCAGCCCTGATCATAACATAACAAAAAGGCATTTATTTTTAGGATTTTAATCCATTAAATACCAGTTTACATAATCCCACTGTTGTTTTTTTTAATGGAAAAATACAAAAAAAATCAATTATTTTCCATATACTACATGCTAAGCAGATTTTTTAGGGTTATTACAGTCTTAGACAAGTAAATGATTAGAAACAGCATTAATTTTGCATGATGCATTTTTTTTGTGCAGTGTCAGATTTAAAAAAAAAAATGCATAAAACTATCACTCACACACAAATTTCTCAGTACGTACATACAAATTGCAGTCTGATATCCATACCAACACAATCACACAATTATAATTATATCATTTCAGTTCATTGAAATTCAAAGAAAACCGGCTCCATAGGCCAAACGAGAAAATGGTGTCAAAATAGTAAAAAAAAAAAAAATAATAATAATAATAATAAAAATAAATAAATAAAAATAAGAAATTAAGAAATGACCATGAAATACTAATATTCCAGTAACAGAATTTATTTCTATTTAATAGAAACTTAAAAAAAATCTAAAACAGATCAGCAGCAATAAACTATAAAATTTCACTACAAAAAAAAACGTTAAAGTAGTACTTGCGTGCAACACACTCAAATGAATCCCACTTTAATTAAACCACAAAATTTTCATGAATCATCCAAACAAACTGATCAAACCAATCTGGTTTTCAAAGCAACAACACTAGACTGAAAACTGTTTTCCGGATGTTAAAATATCTTCCCAAAACAGCACAGAAGTCTGATGCACATTTGTTTGTGTGCAGGTTATGTAATAAAAGCGTTACTTTGCTCGGCAGTGAGTGCAAACATGGGCTGATTCTGAGAGCGAGTTCATGGGAAAAGAGTGTGAGTTACTTCATTAAGCTTCACTTTAAGTGAGAGGATTTAATCAGGGGCAAAGGAGACACCGGCAGCTCAATCAATCAATCAAATCAATCAATCGATCAGTACTCACCTCTCCATCTCATACTCTTTCACGCCCGGCTTCACACGTTTCATCACCTACAAGGAAAGAAACACACACAGTAATCAGATAAGTGCGCTTTACAAAATATTCAATTAGTCATCCACCTCAGTCATCAGCCGAGGGCTTCCCTTCCCTCTCCAGATAAAGCTTAGTAATCTCAATGAACTCTCGCCGGCAGTCGGAGCGCGCAGACATAGACGAGAGCTGCACAACGGCTCTGAAAATGACCAGCAATTGCCTTCAAATTACAGAACGACTCATCCATTTGATGAGATAACAGTCATTTGCTGTGCGGCGGAGAGAAATGAGGGAGAGCGAGTGTCGAGGGCGGATTAGAGGGGCTGTTTGATGATTGTAGGTTAGGAAGCTTTTATTTCAATCGAGAATCATGAGTCACACTGTATAGCGGTGCTGAAGGATCCCCGGGAAATTGCGGAGATCAGGTCGATGTAGATAATGTTAGTATGCTGGGTGATAGAGATAATATGATACTTGTAGGTATAAAACGTTGTTAGTATATGCTACTGTTCAAAAGTCTGGTGTCTGTAAGATTTTTTTTTTTTAAGAAATTAATATTTTTATTCAGCAAGGACACATTAAATTGATTAAAAGTGACAAAAAAGACTAAATAAATGCTGTTTTTGAACTTTCTATTCAAAAGAATCCTAAAAAAGTGCCACAATTTCAGCAAAAATTAAAAATGTTTTTTGGAAATATAAATGTCACAGTTTTCTGTTCTCCAAAGGACACTGAAAAAGTTCGCACTATTGTTTTTTTTTGCTACAAAGAAATTAATACTTTTCTTCAGGAAAAATGCTTTTTTTTTTTTTTTTTTTTTAAATAAATCAAAACAAGCATGAAAGTATGCATTTGAAATTTCAATTTATAAAAAATGTATCATGGTTTCCACAAAAAGTTAAAAAAAAAAAAAAAAAGATGAAACAATACTACAAAAAATAATGATATTAATATATATTTTTATAATAATCAAATGTTTCTTAAGCAGCACATCAGCATATTAGTATGATTTCTGAAGGATTATGTGACAGGAGTAATGATGCTGAAAATTCATCTATGCATCGTACATTTTAAAATATATTCACATAGAAAACAGTTCTTTTAAATTGTAATAAGTCATAATTGTACTGTTTTTACTGTCTTTCTGATCAAGTATATTGCAAGCAGAAGAGACTTCTTTAAAAAAAAATAAAATAAAAAATAAAACTTTTGAATTGTAATTATCTCCTACTTGTTAGTAGCTTGTTTAATGTCATTTTAAATTGTAATAATATTTCTCAATATTGTCATTCTTACTGTATCATTCTGAGCAAGCAATAAAGAGCAAAAGAGGAGCACGTGACTTGTCTTGAGCTGCGTTAGACAGTCAAAGTCTCCTGAGAAAGATCACCTGGCGCAGGTGAACGTGACGTGACGCGGTACCACAGTGCTGGGAGTTTGGGAGGATCGGGAACGAGCGGCGATGAGCGGCTCAGGTGTCGAGCGCTGGATTTTAATGACGTCCCGCGAGACGAAGAGGAGACGGGCGCATAGACACGGTCACGGTAACTTCTCATTTGTCCCTCTTTGTTCTTCCTGTGCTGAATATAATTTGACTCATTAACGACATAAAAAGGTCCAGTGTGTTCTGAGCCGTCTTGTGTCAGATGCAAAAGAAACATGAGTTAAAGGCATGTAAAAAAAAAAACAACAACATGAAAGCAGGACACACAGTCAGTGACAAATGACAAGAAACCCAACAGAATACATAAAGTAATTCAGTGCTGCAAGTAGAAATACAACTGAATTGTTCCTAGCTACAAAACAATCTATTAAAACAAAATGAATTCTGTTAGCACTATTCGGATGGGATTTGTTTTCTAAATGAGTTACAGTTACAAAATGTCATGTAATGCGTTCTTGAAGCTCAAACAGGAAAAAAAAAAAAAAGGTTCTAGCAGCTTCATTGTTTTGGGTTCGATTATGAGGCATAAACCAACAAAATGTAAACCTTGAATGCAATGTAAGTTGCTTTGGATAAAAGCATCTGCCATTTGCAACACAGGAAGTAAAATTCTTTTATTATTTTTCATTGGAAAATGTGATGTTGCTTTCAGCAATGAGCTTCTAGGCAGCAAAGAAAAGAGTAAACTAGCTTAAATTTCTGTGCTGAATTTGAAAAATTGCACACAAAGTCTGAGAAAGTTCTTAGATTTCAAGAGGAAACCCAAGTTAGCAGAGAAACGGTAGGTAATAAGCAAGAAAATCACTGACATATGCAATTCTGATGGATCTGAAATCACAAAGTCCATGTGGACATCCTTAAACTAGTCACATCTAAATAGGGCTAATGATGCCGTTTAAGATCAAATAAATAAATGCATGATTGATTGAGACAACAAATGTTATATGAAGAAATATGAAACAGAACTATATCATGCATCTCTAAACTGATGCACAATACCATGACTTTAGTATCTCTTCAGATATTTACATTTATGCATTTGGGATTATGCATCTATCCTGGGTGCCTTGCAGCATATGGAAGCCAGGAATCGAACTGTTGACTCTGGCATGGCTAGTTGAATTCCCTATGCGTCAATATAAATGCTTCAAACTACATTTGCATGTACATATAGTCCATTATTCATATCCGGGAGAATCAAAGGTCAAATAACTGTCGTCCGCTCCTGTCAAACTCAATGAAACAGTAAAACTCTCAGGACAGGAGCAGAACTCTTAATCGCTGCCCGACTGAAACTGACCTTCATCTCAGCTCTCCTCACCGCAAAGACAAAATCAGCATTTACAGTCATTTACATTTCAAACTAGCAAAAGCTGCTGCCGTAAGCATCACTGACAGACCACGGCACATTCAGATGAATCTCACGAAACTCATCAAGAACGGGACCAGATCACTTCACACCAAAAATAAAGATGGACATTATACACACATTATATAGCATTTTGCTTAAAGAACCTTAAGCCTTGAAATTTTTAAGCATCAAAAAATTCAGCCGATTTGCAAAAAGGCCTAATACCATATATATTACATATAACTTAAACGCATTTATCAAGATAAAAGCAGTAAAATGTTGACAAAAAGTAGTATTCAAACTGTATTATTTAACTTACAATCTGCAAAGGAACCGAAAAGGTGGAAATCAAGCATAAAGGCATAAAATAGTCAAAAAAAAAAAAAAACTGACTCAGATTTAGACAGGAATCACGTGTTTATGGTGTTTTTCTGCTGATTAAGGAAGAATACAAGACTCCTTCACTGTACAAATGGTTATCAAAAGCAAAAATGCTACCAAAGACGACATATTTTGTGAGAAAGCAAATCTTCTAATCACTATTTTTGGAATCGGCAACCTAAAATTAGTAAGAAACAGGTATTGGGTTTCATTCAGCAAACATGATATGGTGGTGTAATGTGCATTTTAGGGTGAAATTTCTCTCTGGAGAGAGAAAGAGCAGAAAAATCATCCAGAATATGTTCTGTTAGTCACAACCTCTGGCTGAGATCTTCTCCCAAACATCCCACCGCGTTAAATCGAGCCGACAAGCGTTTTAGGCCATGCAAGAAACTAAGAAAAAACAAATTCATTTTTCTGACAACCTCTAAAATGTTAATTAACAAGATATGTTAATGGAGACAAAACTGAACCATGCATAAAAATAAATTGACTAAGTGAAGTTGGAACGCTGCTTGGTATTAATTCTGATTTCCATTAACGAATCTTTCTGTATTTTTGAGGAAGAAAGATGTTTGGAAATTTTTCCATTCTCATCTGTGCAAAAAGAGAGTTGTTCAGATCCATTAACGGAATGGAAAGTCATAAAAAATGGAAGTGACTCTGAAGAAGAACTCGATTTGGATTCTCAACCCTCGTCTGAACTCTTCCCGCTCAACGGTTTCCCGTGACCGTACAGTGAACTCTTCAAAATCCCTCGTTCCTCATTTCAGCATTCAAAAAACAATTTGTTTCCATTGTGGCCGTGACTCATGTTCCTCTTAAACCGAATATCCAGCAATAGCAGAAGACGAGAGGTTACAGCCGCCAGACGTTTGTCTATATGAGCTCTGGCGAAGACTGGCACTTATGAAGACCTATGTGCGTTAATATGTGCCGAGGCCTTTATTGCTGGAAACGAGAGATCAAAAGAGCCTCAAAACATGTCCTTCAGACCTTCAACTGAAGATTGACCCGGTCTGCCAAGGTCATTCTCCGTTTGATGAGGTGCTGGGGCTATTTCCTTTAGATAATGCG
The DNA here is from genome assembly GCA_021397915.2 of Tor tambroides. Lineage (NCBI taxonomy): Eukaryota > Metazoa > Chordata > Actinopteri > Cypriniformes > Cyprinidae > Tor > Tor tambroides. Next base: position 16,826 of record JAFVLL020009740.1, on the reverse strand, counting down.
AGGATAAACGTTCACTGCGCTTTTACAATGATGCCTGCACATGTGGATGAATCATAACCACAGCATGATGAAATCAAAAAGAAATCTTTGAATTTTATACAGTTTTAAAGGAATAGTTTACCCCAGTATCAAATGTTTTCATTATTTACCCATGCTCAAGTCGTTCCAGACTTGCGTATCTTCTTTGTTTTGCATAAAAAGTGAATTCAAACTTCATGATGCTTTCAGTGACAAAAAACATCATTAAAGTATCAAAAATTGCATTTTAAATTATCAGTCTGTAATAGAAGTCTATTTTATAAATATAGAATGTATAGAAATTTGTCCTTTGGATTTTGGAATCACAGGTAAATAAAGTAAATAATGATAGAAATATTATGAAAAATGCTACTCATTTTCGCCATAGGGAAATTAATTTTTTACAATAACTTATAAATCTTTAAAGACAGAACCAATGTGAGCTCTGGGCTTATTTATTAATGGTATATGCTTTTGTTGAAGCCATCAGTTCGGATTTTTTTCAAGTTACGTTTTAAATAATCATGTTTAATAGCAGATTTTGTGATTAAAAACTACATAACCCATGATGCTGTACAGAAAATCCCACCAATCAGAGAGTTGCATCCAGCAAAGCACCAAAAGAGCTCCACCCACTCCACTCAGTCTCCCTACTCTCTAAAAACATTTAAATATTTGATATATATGTGCATATTTTGCAATAAACGTGGCTTCTATATATATATATATATATATATATATAAAATCAACAACTTTAAATGGATAGTTTTATATTTCTCCATTGTTTGCGACATTGAATATGTCATTCATAATGCTTAATGGGATAGTAGTTCTTTCCCCCGTTAAAGCCTTTAAGTTCAATCATTTTGTCAAATTTTCAAATGGTTTTGCTTCAAATCAAAGTTTATGATGTTGTGATTCTCCTCGTATCAGGTTGGTTCAGTTCCTGGGTTCTAATGCTTTAATGAAGACTTTTTTAAAAGCCCTATGGGAAAAATGAATGAAAAAAATACCAACGCTGCTGAAAAAGTGCGTGCTGCTAAAGCAATCTATAAATAGGGCTGTGTGGAAATCTCTCAAAAACTGTGACATGAACTGATGTTCAACAACGCTTTTGATGTAACGATCATTGTTAAAGCTATAGCAGTCACTATGATAAATATGATCCCAGCTTAAACACACAGTATTAATTCACGTACAAACCACAGACCGGCCCATTAATATCCAACTCTCTTAAAAAGGCTTTTCATCCATTAATGGATATCAGCAACTTATTCTACCACAAACCAGCACCATCAATCTGATTACTAAATGAATTTGCGTTTTTCCTCAAGACGTATAATATAACAGTGTTACTGTTCGTGATTGAGGACACAGATCTGCACTTTAGACTGTATTATCAAGCAGTTCTGAAGAGCAAACGTTTTTAGTTTGTATTGTTTCAGCGTCCCATTCACATTCACTAAGGAATTATTAGGTAAAATGGCTAAACAAAAAAGGTTGAACTTGTCATTTCTTTGTAATTAATTGTGAAATTTATAAGCAATTTATGAGTGAAAACTGTTTCTACACCATTTCTGTTTTCAGTGTAGTGCCTAGTCAAGATGCAGGTTTGTGCTGAAATAAACTGTTTAGTATTCTGGTATTGTCTTGTATCTGTGAAGGATAAATGCAATGCTGGCCTAGATACTGATCAAGCGAGGTATAAGATTTTAGTAGCTTTACATCAAGAGTACACAGTACAGATCTGACTAAAAATGCTTTCTAACAGAGAAACAGAAGCTAAAAGTCCAGCCCAATAGTGTTTTTAAGAGATTCAATGGGGTTTTCTTCCCCTGAAACATCCTGTAAATTGTCATTCTCACAAAAACTGTGCCAAACGCACAGCTCATGACCCAAACTCAACTGTCTGTGTCTCAGGAGAGCAGCGAAACACTCTGGGCAGGGTTTCTTAAAAGCATCGTAAGCCTAAGGAGATCGCAGAAAGCTTGTGATGCTTTGGAGAAATGCAGTCCTGGTCTTTCAGAGTAATTATCAGATCTTACTACTTTTAATTAAATTCTTCAGGGCATATTTTAGGTTAACCGTTTTTAAATGAGAAAATCTGCCTAAAAGCTTGCTTCACCTCTTTGTGGGCTTCGCTGGAAATGCGGTTGGTGTAACGCAGAACTTCCAGCTCCATGTCGGTCTTCAGCAAACGACTGCAAGCACAGAAAGAGAGGGGGGTAATATTAATCAATGAAAACAAAAATGCATATATGAAGATAAAACATCTTTTTTATCAATAAGCTACAAGAGGCTGCGTGTTAACAACGTGAAGCTACAACTTGTTCAAAAACTGTTCACAGATACACATGCACTACTGTTCAAAAGTTCAAAGTCTGTAAGATTTGTTCACCATTGCATTTATTTGATCAGAAATACAGTAAAAATGTGAAATATTATTACAATTTAAAAGAACTGTTTTCCATGTGAACATATTATAAAATGTAATTTATTGTTGTGATCAAAGCTGAATTTTCAGTATCATTACTCCAGTCTTCAGTGTCACATGATTCTTCAGAAATCATTCTAATATGCTGATTTGCTGCTCAAGAAATATTTGATTATTATCAATGTTGAAAACAGTTGTGCTGCTTCATGTTTTTGTGTGTTTTTAGGATTCTTTGATGAATAGAAAGTTAGCATTTATTTTAAACTGAAATCTGTGTAACATTATAACTGATTTTACTGTCACTTTTAATCAATTTAACGCATCCTAGCTGAAAAAAGTATTAAATTCTTAAAAAAAAAAAATAAATAAAAATTGTACTGACTTCAAATTTACTGGCCAGAAAGTTTAATGAAGAACTAACTTCTCTGATAAACTTGAAATCCTAAACTTAGCCCAAACCCAGCAGGACCGACGTCAGAGAAATCAGCACTTTGCTTCTCGTTAGTGTTTTTTTTTCTTCACCTTCACCATCTATTCCTGGTTGAGCGTCTTCGTTTATGTCTTAATGATGTTGCCTGCATTACTGAAGCATCTTGACATCACCTCCTTATGACTCAGTGTGAATATGCCAACTTTCTAACAACACATCTAAATATATCACTGCACACACACACACACACACACACACGCACACACTGCAGTAACCCATGGCTACGATCTGCCATGTGATTCTTATCAGCAGCTCTATTCCAGAGCACTGAACACTTAACACACGGATCATGGGATCTCTTACATCAGGAAACAGGAATAGTTCATCTAAAATGAATTTGCTGGAAATGTCCTCACCCTCAGACCATCCAAGATGTAGATGATTTCCTTTCTTTGTCAGATCTGGAGAAATTCAGCATTAAATCACTTGCTCACCAATGGATACAATATTTCTCTCCTGATTCAGACCAGATGACTTTTTCACTGGAGAAAGCAATATTATGGATAGAGAACTCCATAAAAGTATTTTAGTTGGAAACAACTGTTTAAAGTTAAAAACACTTAGTGATGGATTTGTTTCTTATAAGCACACAGCTTTTGGCTTCTCAAGATGTTAACTGATGGACTGGAGTGGTGTGGATTACTTGTGGATTATTGTGATGTTTTTATCAGCTGTTTGGACTCTCATTCTGACGGCACCCATTCACTGCAGAGCATCCATTGCTGAGACCGTGATGTAATGCTACATTTCTCCAAACCTGATGAAGAAACAAACTCATCTGCATCTTGGATGGCCTGAGGGTGAGCACATTTTCATTTTTGAGTGAACTATTCCTTTATAAAGTACGAGGAATGATTTGTTTTCAAAATATTTACTTGTCTAAATTGACAGCTAATGTTGTTTGTGTGCACGACTTTAAAAGTCAACATGAAATCAAAACTGACACTGTTTACTTTTTTAATGCATGTTGTGTGAATAATTCATCAGTGCATGTTATTCGAAAGAAAAAAAATGTTTCTTCATAATCTTTCATTAAAAAATATTTTCTTCAGCTGACGTCACCATCAATCTCTCTCCTCCTTCCACTCCTCTAATCTAGTATGTGCTGTAAGGGCTGCTAACACCAGATTACAGAAGTAAAACAGCCCGTGAATGCAGCTTACTCAAGTACGGAGCAAAAATGGTCTTTTATCCACCATTTCTAATGAGAACCAGCTGTTGCTGGAGCACTGATCACAAACTCACGGAAATCGATCAATAATTCACCACCCATATCGGTAAATAATGTTTGTTTTGGAGAATAAAGGACATTTACTTGTCTAAATTGACAGTTAATGCTGTTTGTGTGCACACAAGTCAACATGAAACCAACACTGACACCGTTTACTTTTTTAATGCATGTTCCTGGTCTTACTCTGAATAGTTCATCAATGCTTGTTATACTCTAAAAATTTTTTATAAACTTTAAACAAAATCTGCATTATGTCAGCTACCAATCTAGGTTGCTAAAAATAAAATGAAAAAATAAAATAAAATAAAATAGAACAATATAAAAAATAAAATAAAATAAAAAAATGAATAAAATAAAATTTCAGGTAGCGGACAAGCAACATCTCATTTTAATTTAGTTTTACTTGATGTACTAAAATAACTCAATTTAAACCTGAAATAAAATAAATAAAAACTACACAGATATATAAAAAAACTACTAAAAATGACAAAAAAAAAATACACAAATTAAAACAGAATGTTTAAAATATAAAAATAAAAACCAATTCAAAATATTAATAAAAACTATAATAGTATCTCAATGAAATCAATGCAGTTGCTACATACATTTTTTACACAATTTTTTTTTTTTACTTGTTTTGCCCATTTTGGACGGAAACCAGCTATTTCCACCAGCCATGTCAGCATATAATGTTTGTTTTTGTAGTCAAATTGTGATTATTTACAAAATAAAGCGATTACTTGCTATGGTGTTAGTGAGAAAAACTGCTTAAAAACCAGCCTAGGTCTGGCGGTTTTGTGGACCATCTAACCATCTTAACCCGGCTTCAGTAGTTTTTCTAATGACGCAAGCCTATCCGCTTCATGTGCAGGTCTTTAATATCTGCTTCATCGTGGAGAAGCAAGCGGCAAACTCTCTCTGGAAATCTTGAGGTAATAAGTGAAGGGGAGGAAGAGAAAGAAACAACAAAGTTAGCAGGCGAGCAAAGGGAAACCGTAATGAGCCGCTTTCCTTCGAGTAATAGAGGAGAAAACATAATGCACACGGCAGCGAGAGAAGCACGCAGACCATTAGAGACAAACACCGGCCGGATAGACCCACGCAGGAGGCTCGAGAGAGAAAGAGGACTGATGGCAGATTGTTTATAATGTGCTTGAGCTGTCGACACGAGAGTGAAGAGCTCTCCGTCATGACAGAGTCATTCTGCTCAAATTAGCTGAAGCGTTTCAACAGCGACAAGAAGAGCACTTTGTCTGAATGTCACTTTCCCAACAAAACTCGCATTCTATGAAGTAATAATGAACATCTGATTCCAGTAAAGTTCATAGTGTCTGAATGCTTAATGATGCTCTGTTAATTAAATACAAGACAGATTAAACAAGCCGATCTGCTCAAACTTTTTCAAAGATGCAATGACAATCAAAACAAAAGATGAAACAATCCAACTTCAGCTCTGGTAATTGCCGTCTATTTTACCTTTCATCAAAACATCAAACGATTGCTAATTGGAGTAGCTGGCAAACTTGCTTTGATTTTGTTAATTGGTAACGAGCAGGGTTTTGTGTTTTAGTTATTAAGACGTCAATCGACTGCAGAAGAAAACGGCTAAATTGCGTAAAGCGTGGTGTTAAACGCTTGAAATGTTTTGACATTTGCATCTGAGATATAAATGACACTCACCACTCCACGATCACCGGGTGCAGCAGGGAATTATTCACCTGAAACCTGCAGAAGAGAACAAAAAACATCAACTGTGTTTGTGTCTCACAATACTGACTGTCTGCATCTATTGTTTTACTATCTGAATCCTCCTTTTTGTCCATGCTTTAGAACAGATGACAATTGTGTTGATATTTTGTATTTAATACAATGCCATTCAACATTTTCAAATACTTTCAAAATTAGTGCACATCTAATATTTCGAAATATTTCTCATTAGGATCAGAGTCTTTTCATGCATCAGTCTAAACGAGTGGGTCGTTTTATCCGAGCACACAGAGGACGCGTGTGCTACTTTCCCTGGAATGAGTTTTAGGAACAGAGCTCTGAATAATGGATGAAACTCACTGGCTGATGCCTTCAAAGGATGCTTCACGACAGGTGCTGCCGCTATCGGTGTTCACTCCCCGCTACACACACACAGAAACAGACATTAAACCTGCTCAACGTCCCATTATCCAAAAAGAATAGAACAGAACTAAAATCACACGTAGGCCAGACGTCTGAACATCTCAATTTCCTAACACACTAACAGAGGGAGTCTTATGAAAACATGACCAGGTCACTATTCACCCCAAAATGTAAAAATAAAAATAAAAAAAATAATAAAAAGTTATGTTAACGATTATTCATTTCTTATTAATAGACATATTATTATTATTATTATTATTATTAAATAACTAATAATAAGTGTTTACTATTACCGTTATGTTTACTATTTATTTATTTGTCAATGTTATTATTATTAAATATTAATTATTTATTAACAGTTATTTAATAATAATAGTAGCAGTACCCTATTAATAAATAATAGTAAACATGTACTGATTTTATTATTATTATTATTATTATTACTGAATAACTAATAATAAAAATAATAAAATCAATAAGTTATTTTTACTATTATTTATTTATTATTAACAGGTTGTTATTATTAAATAAATAAAACAGTAATAATAGTAATAATAATAATAACAATAATATTATATTACTTTTTATTATTATATATGGTACTTCAATTATATATGGTATTTCATATTGTAATTATATATTTTCTCTTTAATTGAAAAATTATAATGTATAACAGAGACATCAATAACAACAACATATATATATATATATATATATATATATATACACACACACATACATACATACATATACATATATTACACATTTTTTATTATAAATTAATGTTTTACACATACATATTTATATATTTAATAAAATATATTTTATTTTGAATTAATAAAATATTAAACACTATATACATTTTTATTTTAATGTATACTATGTACATTACAATGAATGTAAATAATAATAATAATAATACAAGTATATATATATATATATATATATATATATATAAAATTAAATTACAAAGTTTTTTATTTATTTTTATATTTATTTTTGATACTTTTTATTATTATTTATATCATAGTCCAAATATCACTACAAGACAAGGTTGGCATCTTGTAAGACTTCCTGTGAAATAAATGAGAAAGATCTTACCAGTGTGAGCAGGACACTCGGCTTCATTTTAGTCAGCACATCAGCAATCTGTGGAGAAAAGCTTTCATTAGAGCAGATCATTTAAGCAGAATATCATTGGCTTTGCAGAAATATCAGTGAAGATCCCCAGCCGCCGCTGACAGGTGCACTAATGAACGACAGAAATGGCCTTTGAGGAGAGATCTCCTTATGAAAAGGAGATCCAGCGGTGGTGGCAGGCAGACAGACAGCGCAAATGTCAACCGAAGAGAGAATGAATCACCAATAATCTGCGTGAACAGAACGAGCAAAGGATTGTGGGAAGGAACACCTGAGCTCCCAGGAGTGGATAAGCAGCATTTTAAACCCGCAGGACGAATCAAACGCAGACTATTTCACCTCAGGGCAGATTTCTGAGCAGAATCCACGTTTCTGTCTGATACTTCATCCAACAGAAATCCATACAGACGACACCAGCGCTGAATGCTAAAGCGATAGTCTGTCAGTATTTACTCAACCTCATGTTAGTGCACACCTGTATGCAACACAGAACATTGTTGAACATCTTTTGTTCATGCAGAAGCGTCAGGATCTATTATCATATTCTAATAGAGCTGTCAGGAAAACAGATTGAGCTGGGAGTAAATGAAGCTTTCGGCATCCTGAACGAATGAAGCCAGCGAGAACATCAGATTAATGTGGCGCGGGGGCCGTGTGCTTAACGGCCCTTATCCGACAAATTACAAACACGCTGCGAGCCCAACGACAGACAGAGCTGACACTCTGACCACATCCACAGAATATGAGCTGAGAGACCGATTAGGACATCTTTATAATAATAATAATAATAATAATTACTACTACATACATTCATATTATATATATATATATATATATATATATATATATTTATTTAATTTATTTTTTTCCCTTCTAAACAGTATATAAATAAAAATAATATACAAAATAAAAATATGAAATAAAAATAAAAATATGACATTCATTTATTGTACATAAACTATTATTATTGGACTTAAAATGTAATATTTTGTGTTTTCAAAAGAGTGCCAACTACATATACTGTTTATATATTACCAATATTATATTTATATCAAATAATAATTACTTTTTATTATATATTATAATATTTTAATTTATTCAAATAAAAATATTTGAATAATAAAAATAAAATTATCTAATTCATTTTAAAAACGATACAAATATAGAAATATATAAAAGAAAAATATTAAATGAAAAATTCTACATTACAGAGCTACTAATATATAGTGTGTGTATATATATATAAGAGAGAGAGAGAGAGAGAGAGAGAGAGAGGCTTATCTTGTAGTCAAACATGAGTGTGAGTGAGTGTGTGTGTGTGTGTGTGTGTGTGTGTCATGGCCTAATGGTTAGAGAGTCGGGCTTGTAATCAGAAGGTCGCCGGTTCGATTCCCGCACCAGCAGTACCATGACTGAGGTGCCCTTGAGCAAGGCACCAAACCCCAAATTGCTCCCCGGGCGCTGGAACATTGGCTGCCCACTGCTCCGGGTGTATGTTCACTACTGTGTGCATGCACTTGGATGGGTTAAATGCAGAGGACCAATTTCGAGTATGGGTCACCATACTTGACAATGCATCACTCTATATATATTTTTTTTATATATATATATAAAATAATTATTGCTACGTATTGACAGACTACAAACAAACAGCTCAATTCTTAAATTCATTCTGTGGTTTTCAAATAATATAAAAGTGTATTATGTTTTTCATAAGCTCAGATACATGTTGCAGTTCCTTATAAAGTTACTGAGAAACTGACTAATATTTCTTTGATTTACTCACTGAAACGCCTCGTACCTGCAGAACAAATAGACGCGAGCAGCAGCTGTACATCATCTTAACGTGTCAGCACTATAAATATTTGATTATTTTGTTAGCAGACTAGATTTGACTTATGACTCTGAAAGAAAGTCACATTGCTTTGCAAATAAAAGGTGAGTCCCATGGCAAATATAATAAACCAAGCTTTGGTTTGTTAACATTAGTGAATGCATTAGCTAACATCAAGTTATGTGCATTAACTAATGTTAACATGCATTAGTAAATATTTAAATATGTATTGGCAAATGATGAAACTGACGAACTAAGATGCTGTAGAAGTATTTATATTAACAAATGAGAGTGTTGTAAAGCATTGCTGTTACAATCATAAAACAAAACAACACTGGCGTCGACACGAAGGACTGTTTTTCACAGCTTTTAGAAAGTAGCTCAAGCATACCTAAACTGATGTTTCAGGGCATGAACTGCTAAAGTGTTGTTCGTCTGTGCCTGTGATTGAGCTGATGTGTGTGGAGAGTAAATTAACACCTAGCTCAGGTAACGATGAGCAAACTCTCACTGTCACGTTATCTAGGGATTCTTCTCAGCCTCAGTGTCTGCCCAAACTTGAAAAAGGCTTCAATCAACTTCAGAGGGTGCATGGAATAACTCAAAACATCTGATTCTTCATCATCGAAGCAATTTATTGAAACACCTTTCAGAAACAACTTGATCATCCTTTGCTTATTTTCAGAGTTTAATTCAGATGCTTAGCTTAATAACCTATACAGAGAAAATATATAAATATATGAGTCACTATACACAGTAATGCGGTCATTTAAGGATGTTTAACTCATTTAAACTACAACCAATGTTACTATAATACTCACAAATCACAAAGTACAGTACATAGCGGTTCAACAGCAACACTAAATCAAACGCATTTACTGCACATGGGCAGTTAGCATATTAGATGCTAAACCCGCTAGCTTTAACAAACAACTTGCAAGACATTCACAACTGATCTTTTAAACAATCTGTAATCACTAAAGAAATGAGTCTTTATCCTACCAGTAGCATCTTACAGTTGATGAACACATTGTGGCTTTTCCCAGCTGTCTTTGAACAAACTGAGCATGTGGTTTACTCCAAACTCAATGCTTTAGCAATCTTTCTCCTTTGGTTTTATAACCAGTATCAACACCAACTTGGGTAGGAGAAGCACATTCACTTTTCCAACAGAGATCCCTCTGCACACTGATAATCAAACCATAGATATATTAGATGCCTCATTAGCGACTGTTTCTATGGGCCGCTATACGTATAGCGTATTACGTATAGCGGCCCATAGAAACAGTCGCTAATGAGGCATCTAGTATATCTATGGTCCGCCATATTGCAGCGGTGAACTTGCAACAGGCACTATGTGCCTGGAGCGGTCGAATAGGGCGTCTATATATGTCTATGAATCAAACAAGCACACCTGGTTCTATGTAACATGTGAAGTTTCAATGGCCAATCAGCTTCCTTGTTTCTTCCAGGTTGCTCTATGTGCCCACAACAAATAGTATCCATTCATTTTGATCTCAAATCAAAACTCATCTGATAGATTTCTTTCTTTATTTAACAATGATGAATTATATATATATATATATATATATATATATATATATTAGTGCTGTCAATCGATTAAAAAAAATAAACTAATTAAATCGCACATTTTTCTGAAATTAATCGCGATTAATTGCGATTAATCCCACCTAACATTAAAGTTTTTAAATATACTTTTATATAGAAATAATTTCATATTCAATCTTCAATTTAATGCACAAACAACATAAAGACAGTATATTTTTAAATATTTGTTTAATGGCATCTTTTTTATGACTGAAGATCAGTATCAATGATCCCAATACTACTGATTTCTCTATAAAATTGCCCCCCCATATTTAACCCTTGACTATAGCCATTCAACATTACAGTATAATTGAGAGCTATCAATTTTAACATTAGACTTAAAAAAAAAAAAACTTCTAATTTAAGTGAACTTAAAACAATCTTCACGTAAACCCATTATAATAAATGTCATATTACCTGTGCCCTTCAGCAGAAATACAGAAATTGAAACTGAAGTTATCAAACTCTAAATTTTAAATTAAATATAGATGAATCCTTAAATCTATAAAAGTTATTTTTTCCTCTTTTTTTCTTTGTCCTTTGATTAACAGATATCACAACAGCTGGTTATTAGGTTATTTGCCTGCTATAGCTTTAAAAGCTGCTGCTGCTGAACATGATGCGGATCTGACATGCAACTCTCTTTACCTTTTCTGACCCACTTCAGGTCTTAAAGTCTCTACTAATGAGCTGATGAGTTGAATAGGGTGTGTTAGATGAGGGAGACAGTGCTGGGCTGCTCCAGGACAGTTTTGAAAACCATTTCAGAGACATGTTCTTAAATGTGACTCATATAAAATATATTACAGTTTTAAGGTAGCTTTAATCGCCTTTTGGGTAACTTCATGACTTAACTGACTACATCATTGCATATCGTAGTTTATTTCTCATGGCTTTGATATGAAAGGATACAGGCTGCAGGAAGGCCGCGGCACCTTTGCATGCAGTTGAAGAAATGAGCGCCCCGAGCACAGTGCACAGTTTCCGCGCTCGCTTGACTCGCGCTGCCCCTGAAGTGAAGTGGGAGCACGCGTCCCAAGATCTCTGCTGATTTGATCAGAACGCATGCCTTGAATAAATGCGCTCTGTTAAGAGAAAAAATGACAGAAACAGCAGTTGTGAGTGGGATGGCCGACCCTAGCCCCGCCCCTGCGTTAATTGCGTTAAATATTTTTAACGTGTTAAACTGAAAAAATTAATCGCATGCGTTAACGCGATAATTTTGACAACACTAATATATATGTGTGTGTATATATATATATATTTTTTTTTTTCAACACAATTTCAAGTTTAGCTTAACACCTTCCACCTGAGCTCCTGGTCAGCATTAAAACAGAATTAAAATACTAAAAACATAGAAATGTACCTTGTGTTGTTTAATGAATATCACTATAAAATCCTGCTCTAAAATAGATCAAAACAAATGTGATCAAACTCAGTTCAATCAGAAAACACTGAACAGATGGCAAAGGGCTGAAATATTACATTAATCAAAGTTAATGAATAAATAAAACACGACAAAACCAAAAAGGATAATTTTTAAAGAAAGCGCTTAGTCAGATCTATTGCTGAGAGCTCAAGACAGATGGCGAGGAGAAAAAAAATGACATGCAAGATAAATGACCGACTCTTAAAACATTTTAACAAAAATCCAAACTTAATTGGGTCTGGCAGCCGTGTCATACACCCTTAATTATTCTAATTTCATGAGCGCAGAAATCAGTGATCAAGATTAATGGGCTCAAAATGTCTAGAAATCAATGAAAACAAAATCAAGTGTTTTCATCTGACATTCTGGCCTGCTGTGCTGAATAGCAACACATCTGAGTGTAAGTGGAAAATGACGGTCATTAAAGCAATCAGTACGAGCCCGATTGAATATTATGAGTCGTCGAGCAGCTGTGAGAGAGATGGGATCAGATCAGGACAAACCTGCAGAAACCAGACTCACAAGGTCTAAAAATGCAGCTGCTGCAGATGATCACAGACATTCACAGACTCCAAGAGCTCAAGGACAGAAAATTATAATTTAGCTAAATTAAATCAAGCACATTGCCTCTCAGCATTTCCACTAGCGTCAACAAACGGAATTGAAAATGTAATGTCAGGTTTCCAGAAATCTCCAAAACAACAAAGTTGCTCAAACAAACCAGTGTTATTTTAGTATTTTTGATATATTAGTTTTTGTAAGTTCAAATTACACTTTATTTCTATTTTTTCTGTTTTCACTTGAATTTTAGTTAGGTTTTAGTAGTTTTGTTGCACTTCTGTAATTTTTATTAGTTCGTTTTTTTTAAATAATAAAATAAGTTTATTTTTTATATTTTATTTAATGAATTTTTTTATGGTTTTAGGTAGATTTATTTTTAATATATTTAGAAGTTAAACTAAAGGAGAATGAATAATTTTGGCTCTGCAACAAGCTGAATTTTTTTTACTTTTTTTAAATATAAATTTTATTTCAGTTAATATTTATTTTATTTCAAATAATGAATTTTTTTATGGTTTTAAAATAATAATGAATAACGAGCATTTTTATGGTTTTATTTAGTTTTAAGTTAAGAAATGTTAACTTGGCAACTAGCTGAAATAAAATTAATTTGTTTTTTTTATTTTATTTCAGTTAATGTTTATTTCATTTCAAGTAATGATCTGGTTTTATTTTCAAGTAATTAATTTTGTGCTTTTGTTTTTAGTTTTAAACGATGACAACAAACAAACACACACTAACAAAAATCAATGGGAAATCAACATCTGAATAACTGAATAAACTGAACTTTGTATCAGATGCACTACGTCAAGTTCATTTTCACGGCACAAACCACGACAGCATCATGCGGCTCAGTTTACATAAATTCAACAAATGCAAAGACATTTCCACAGTCAGAGACTCTGAAAGTCATTCTTGCGTACATTATCTAGCAGCTGAGGGCAACAGCCGAAGACGGGGACGTTGCTGAATGTCAAAGTCCCTCAGCGTGTCTCAGTCCCGTCTCAGGGTCTGTGAGCGCTCGGGATTAAACGCTCCTGTTTGTGGGTGTGCGTTTAGTGTATTTGCCTTGGAGATTTCATTTGTTTTGTAAGATTACAGATATCTCCCTCTGTTTTCTGCTCCCAGCAGCTCTGTTTGCCTTCTCAAATGATCTGTTTAAGCAGCGCTGAGAGGAACCTCAGGAGAAGGTCATTAACGCTCACGCACACAAAGACGGAGAAGAAAAGAGCAGAGGAGGAACTGCGATGCATTTGTGCAGTAGCATGAAAAAGCAGCACAGAAAACACAAAAACACCTTGTTATGCATCTGAAGACACACTCGACACACAAGCGCAGCGCTCATGACGTGAGCTGCAAAAAAACAATGAGGCATGAAGCAATGTCTGTCTGACACGTCTACATCAACATGCACAACCCTAATAGGAACATTATATATAGACCATTATCATTAAATTACCTTTTTAAACAGCTTTTGAAACAGCTGCAATTACAGCGTCAACTTCAGAGATATTCTGACCTTCTGACACTGAAGCAAAATCACTGCAATTTAAAATAAAAGGTAATTTAGACAAAACTAAGCATAAACTCTGGTCCCTTTTATCAGGATCTTTTTATGCTGGTCGTGTCATACTGATCAACTTAGGATGAGCATGCATTGCAGCTCTGCCCTATTTTAATAGAACAGGTGTAGAAACAATATACAATATATAACTTAAACATTTTGTGTGGTTTCATTTTTAGTTTAAGTTTCACTGATTTAGTACTTTAGTACTTTAACTAAATGAAAACTAAAAAATGTCAAGAATGCTGAAATAAAGTTATATATATTAGCGCTGTCAAACAATTAATCGTATCCAAAATAAAAGTTTTTGTTTACATAATATGTGTGTGTGCACTGTGTTTATTTATTATGTATATATAAATACACACACATGCATGTATATATTTAAATAAAACGTTACATTTATATTAGTGCTGTCAAACGATTAATCGCGATTAATCGCATTCAAAAATAAAAAGTTTTTGTTTACATAATATATGTGTGTATACTGTGTATATTAATTATGTATATACACATGCATGTATATATTTAAGAAAAATATGTTATGTTTATATATTAAATATACTTATATAATATAAAATACAAGAATATAATTATATAAATGTGTATACATGTAAATATTTTCAAAATACATATATGCATGTGTTTGTATTTATATATACATAATAAATATACTCAGTACACATACATATATTATGTAAACAAAAACTTTTATTTTGGA
Source organism: Tor tambroides (assembly GCA_021397915.2). Classification (NCBI taxonomy): domain Eukaryota; kingdom Metazoa; phylum Chordata; class Actinopteri; order Cypriniformes; family Cyprinidae; genus Tor; species Tor tambroides. Next base: position 1,666 of record JAFVLL020009740.1, on the reverse strand, counting down.
TGCGATTAATCGCGATTAATCGTTTGACAGCACTAATTTATATATTAAATATATTTATATATGATATCATTTATATGAATATAAATATATACATGTAAATACATGTAAATATTTTCTAAATGTCTTTATATATACATAATAAATATACACAGTACTCACACATATATTATGTAAACAAAAACTTTTATTTTGGATGCGATTAATCGGGATTAATCGGTTGACAGCACTAATATATATATATATAAAATTCCGGTACTGATTTAATGAGTCTTTTACTGACGTGCAACTGTAATATTTAGAGCAAGTTTTTAAATCTGAAGGTATGAAAATTGGATAACACAACAAGTACACTTTCCATTCTTCATTACAATGGTTACCGTCCAATGCAATAATTATAAAATGGACAAATATTGGCATTTTAATCAGCCTGGTCAAAATACATCAGTAGTATTCATGTCTAAGAGAGAGTGAGAACAGTGTGCTGTTGGTCAATGTGCTTGATTTTGCACTTTTGTGAAAACTATTATAGGAAATTCACATTTTAAAATCCTAAAGGCAATAAGTCGATCATCAGAATAAATGAAATGAGAGCATATAGCACTTTAGATCCCTGCAGACTCTGGGAAGCTAATTATATTTCTGCAGCAGTATCAGACACACGCCGCATGTTAAGATGCAGCAGTTTAAGCGTAATTGTATGTTGTTAGCTGGCATATCGGCGCCTGTAGCCATGGGTCAGTCCTCCACATGTGGAAAGCAGCCATGCTTACATTATGAATAATTCACTGTTTTAAAGGCCTCATAGATGTTTTCTATTTCTGTTTGCTCCAAGTGAGCTTTCTAGACAGCATTTTAGTCCTTCAGGACTTTACAAAAGGCAACAAAATTCTTATTAAATGCCTAATTCTGGCCAAATTCTAAGGCAGTGCTTCACAAATAACGCAATCCCACAATGCACTGCAATGAGATCAGTTAAAAGTTGGAGGACAGCAACTAGAGTGAGTACAGAAAATTGTATGAACAAGAGCAAACCAAGATCCAAATTACAGGAAATATACTGCATAATATACAAAATTCCAACAAAAAAAAACTCAAAGCAAGATGCAATTTTTTAATTAAATGAGTTTGAAAAAAATTGGGTAATCCAATGAGTCATTCATAAAGAGAGTCATTTACTTCACTCCTGAATGAATCAGCGTTCGAACGAATCAAATGAATGAATGACTCAATGACTTATTCATTAAGACATTTACTGCCACCTACTGGCAGTTTTATTTTCTTATTTAGAGTATCATTTTATTAAAAAACAATTTCATATTTCCATATGAATAAAAAATCTGAAAATATTTTCTTGTAGCATCTACCTCATGTAACACAACAATGGCTTTAAATTATCTTTTGTGGGTAAATTCTCAGCCAAATTTGATGTGCGATTAATATGTGATTAATTAATTGTGTAATTAATTAGATTCAAAATTCTAATCGATCAACAGCCCAAGTCCATATACATATATGTGACCCTGGAGCACAAAACCAGTCTTAAGTCGCTGGGGTATATTTGTAGCAATAGCCAACAATACACTGTATGGGTCAAAATTATCGATTTTTCTTTTATGCCAAAAATCATTAGGATATTAAGTAAAGATCATGTTCCATGAAGATATTT
>JAFVLL020009739.1:0-13570 GCA_021397915.2 Tor tambroides | reverse complement strand
CAATAGGGTCCTCACACCATCGGTGCTCGGGCCCTAATAATAAACGGAGCAATTCCAATAGGGTCCTCACACCATCGGTGCTCGGGCCCTAAATATGTTAATCTGAAGAACCACAAAGAAAATATCAAGAACATTTTTAATCTAAAAAGAACCATATAACACAACCTCCAAACAAGTTTGGAAAGATTTTTTAGAAACGTTTTTTAACATTTTGAAGCCTTTTATATGAAAACTGTACTTATTTGATCAAAAATACAGTAGAATCAGTAACATTCTGAAATAATATTACAATTTAAAATAACTTTTCTATTTGAATATATGTTAAAATGTAATTCATTCCTGTGATCAAAGCTGGATTTTCAGCATCATTACTCCAGTCTTCAGTGTCACATGATCCTTCAGAAATGAGAAATGTGCTGATTTGTGCTCAGAAATATTTTATAATAAATAATGTAGAAAACATATGTGCTGCTTCATATTTTTGTGGAAACTGTGACTTCTTTTCAGGTTTCTTTGATGAATAGAAAATTCAAAAGAACAGCATTTATTCAAAACAGAAATCTTTTGTAACAATATGAATGTCACTTTTGATCAATTTAATTTATTCTTGCTCAATAAAACTTCTAAATCAATTCACCAAAATTTTGAATGGTACAGTGCGCACACACACACACACACACACACACACACACACATATATATATGTGTGTGTGTGTGTGTGTGTGTGTGTGATTTTTAATTATTAAACCTCTTTTTTTTTCTTAGACTCAAGTTCATCTTATCACCCATGATGCAAAGTACAAACAAAATCAGAATAATGGATCAATCAGCATCAGTCTTTCCCATTAACACACCAATCAATTAAACCAATAACACAATCTGCACAACAGACGGCCGTCAGCACGTGTGTGTGTGTGTGTGTGTGTGTGTGTGTGTGTGAACTCTGTTCCCAGAAGAAAACATCTGTCCATTCCAGACAGACTGTGTAAGAGAAGGGGAGGAGTTTTACTCGACTGACCATTGACTCTGTTGAAAAGCCTCTGCTAAAGTCATTATTGTGTCAGTTCCTCACTAATAGGACGCGTTCTTACACATTATCACGTTACATAACACGATGTATGTATGTGTGTGTGTGTGTGTGTGTGTGTGGCTATGGCAACAAATCTGAATGTTATCAGTGCAAAGTTAATGAAAGTGGAGCGCTGTGCTCTTCTGGCATGTGTGTCAGTCACTGAGGGAGCCAGTGTATTTTCAGCACAATCAGATTTATACTGTGTTGTGTAAGGGTCTCGGAAAGTTTATTCAAGCAACTGGAATGGAAAAGAATATCTTCAGCTCACAGTCATGAGATGTCAGACAGGCAACAGCTGAGAAATCAGAGAAAAACTTTTGCCTTAAAGTTATCCTGGTCAGCATGCAAGGTTGATTGTGTGCGCTGTTAAAGTCCTGTTTCTGACAGCAACAACTTCTATAAGTAAATTTAAAAAAATAAATAAATAATAAATTTATGTACACCAAACACTAGAAAAACAAGGTCATAGGTTTGATAAAATAAAATAAATCTTAAATTCAAGTTGTTTTGGATAAAAGTGGCAAACAAAAAATCCAGTGCATACAAAAAATAAAGTATTTACAACAAATATATTAATAATACTACGTGTAAAATCATTTATTTAAATGAAAGGATTTGTTTTCATCAGGATGCAAATCTGATTGTCTAAGCATGTTGTAGTTCTGTTTTTGACAGCAAAAACATATATAAACAAATAAATAATAATAATAATAATGGAATACCTTTATCCCGAAAGGTAGAACACAATCATGGGTTCAGTTTCTGATTTAAAATAAATACATCAATAAATAAAAGTGCCTATACATTTTAATAATAAATATAATAAAAAATGCAATAAAAATAGATTGTATATATAATAATTAATTTAAATTAAGTTTTTTTTATTGCATGCAAAATGAATTATAAGATGCTAAATCATTTTTGCACAAGCTGTTTCTGCAGCTTAGTTTTCTGCAGGGTTTTCACACTCTGCTTAACGATAAATTAACATCTTTTAACCTTAAGTTAAAACCATTTTAATATTGGGTTAAGTGAAGATTCACATTTGAATTTCTAGCACTTCTTTTAACCCAAATTGCAGGGTTACACAAAAAAAGGAAAAAACAACCAATCATAAACTAAACAATGCTTGCCTCTTTAAATATTCATGCACTTACAGTCACAGACACTTTAACATGATGGACAAGCAGTTAAAAATGGTCACGCATTAAATGGAATATGGAAATAGGAACGCCCAGGATTGCGTTAAATCCCTGCTTTCTCTCTTTATTTGTATGCCATTCCTTCATGTATTTATTTTAGTTTATTGATTGCAGAAGGAAGATCTGAAGCTGATGATTTCCACACAGGCTTCAGTGTTTCTGCGCCTGATTGCTGGAAAAACGAACGGCAGGACGGCCGCTGGAATATGAAGTAGCTCTCACGTGTGGCTCAGATTTTCCATGCAGCATTTGAAAAGGCTTGATTTAGCGTCCAGATTCACATCAACAGACAAGAGCGTATTGTGGTTCTGCTTTTTTTCTGCTGTGAGCTCTGGACAGAGAGATGGGAACTGTCTGACTGCACACTTACTTAATACTTCACAATTTACTTCACCACCAACCAAAGAGCACTAAAAAATATCATGGTACGTTTTGTAGGACGTATACCATTAACTACATAAATACTACGGTCCATAAATATATTAAAGAAATAGGTCACCCACAAATGTAAATTTGACAAAATGTACTCATCCTCAGGTTATCCAAAATGTAGATGAGTTTGTTTCTTCATCTGGGAAACGTAGCATTACATTAGCATTACATTACTTGGGGGAAGTCGTGGCCTAATGGTTAGAGAGTCGGACTTGTAATCGAAACGTTGCGAGTTCGAGTCTCGGGCCGGCAGGAATTGTAGGTGGGGGGAGTGAATGTACAGCACTCTCTCCACCCTCAATACCACGACTGAGGTGCCCTTGAGCAAGGCACCGAACCCCTAACTGCTCCCCAGGCGCTGGAGCAATGGCTGCACGCTGCTCTGCGCATGTGCGTGCGAGTGTGTGCACTTGGATGGGTTAAAAGCAGAGCACCAATTTCGAGTATGGGTACCATACTTGACAATACGTCACAACTTTACATCACTTGCTCACCAATGGATCTTCTGCAGTGAATGGGTGCCGTCAGAATGAGAGTCCAAACAGCTGATAAAAACATCACAATAATCCACAAGTAATCCACACAACTCCATTCCAGCAATTAACTTGTGAAGTGAAAAGCTTCATGTTTGTAAGAAACAAATCCATCAAGATGTTTTTAACTTCAAGTCATTGCTTCCAGCTAAAATACGAGTCCTCTATCCATAATTTTGCTTTCTCCAGTGAAAAAGTTGTCTTGTCTGAATCAGGAGAGAAATATGCAGCAAATTTACACGATATTAACTGATGTCATGTGGATTACTTGTGGATTAATGTGATGTTTTTATCAGCTGTTTGGACTCTCATTCTGACGGCACCCATTCACTGCAGAGGATCCATCGGTGAGCAATGGATGGAATGCTGAATTCTTATAAACAAACAAATTCATCCACATCTTGCATGGCCTGAGAGTGAGTACATTTTCCACAAACTTTCATTTTTGGGTGAGCTATCCCTTTATTAACTCCATGTTATACATCAAAGTACATGTTCAAGTTACATTTCACCTCAAAATCAAAAGAAAAAAAAACGAAAAGATAGGACATTATTGACAATAAATGTCACAGATCAAAAAAAAAAAAAAATCTTAATAGGCTTGATTTGCTTTATGCAAATTTTTCTTTAAATCAGACCTTCCTTCCTGTGTTAAAGAGTTTCTCCCCCGGTTTCACAGACAAGGCTTAAGCCTAGTCCCAGACTAAAATGTAAGTCTTAGCTGTTTCAACTGAAAGACACTTGCACTGACTGATCTTAAAACATCTCAGTGCCTTTGTTTTGTCTCAAGATGCACACCAGTAATGTTTTTTTCTAAGCATGTTTATAAAAATTACTTAAATGTCCTAATTGAACTATGGCCTAATCCTGGCTTAGTCTAAGCCCTGTCTGTGAAACCGGGCCTCTGTGTGACAAATCCCATGAGTCACTGGAAGATCCAACTATGATATCATACTTCTAAAAAGAGGTTCTTAATGATGTCATTGAGAAGGTCCTCATGCATGAGATCAGAAAACATCCTGATTCACAGCTGGTATGAGCATGGAAATGGGGTATTATGACAAATCCATATTCACAATAACAAGAGCTATTCATTTTAGAGCCAAAACAAAGTTACTGCAGTGCATGAACGCAGAACGCAGCTCTCGTTTCTTCCCGCTCTGTAACATAAAGCACCAGTGTGAGGCCTGAACATGACCATATGAATGTGAACTCTTCGGTTTATATTAGCTGAAGTTAGGCTCCTGTGTGCAGCTCCACGCCAGAGCCCGAGCCCCTTGGCGGAGGTGCGCGAGGGAGTCAGCGAGCGACATATGGTTCTGTTTTACTCTACCAGGCGCGCTGATTTCACCTTATAAGGGCCGAAGGGCCGTCTGGTGCCACTTCCAGTAGGAGAGAGAGAGCGAGTGAAACGGACAGAGAGAAACATGGCAAAACAGCCCAGAGAGTGTGTTTCATTCCACGGCTAAAGAGATTCATATCAGCCTCTCTAGCCTGAAGAAAGACTGGAATATGAAGGGAGTCATATGAAGCCATACTCATATCAGTTTTTCCCTCAAACTCTTCCCGTGAAACTCGTCTACACCGCAGACAATGTTTGTTGGCTATAGAATGTTCTAGTTTTGTTGCATCACGTCGCTCACTCTTGGTGTCGATAAGTTACATTCAGAATGGGATACTAGTATATTCAATGTGCTAATGGTAAACTTTCAAACTGTAGTATGGTACATTTTGGTCACATGATCACCAACTGAATTGTTTATATCAGCACGTTATTACATTTATTAAACATTGCCAAAATTCTGCCATTTTTAAACCAGTTATAATCTCAGAACAATTATGGTTATTTTGTACAAAAACGTTAGAACGTCTGGTAATTAGGGATGTGCGCGCTACAATTAACTTCAATGTCGTTTACATTGAAATTTTGTAACCAACTAGTTGGCACCAAAAGCAGCAGACTGGCAGAATGAAAATGTAAATTCACTCTCTGACAGTAGGTGGCACTTCACTGAAATGAAACGAAATGAATTTGTTTTCTGCTCCAGACATCCACTTTTCAAAATAATGTATTATTTTTAAAATCTAACATTAAAATCACTACATTTCCACTAGTTGACTAGTATTTTAAATGTCGACTAGCAGCAGCAGTTCCGTTTAATTGACTAGTCTCACACATGCCTACTGGTAATATGATCAAATTTAGAACACAGTTCTGTAGAATCATGGCAGATTTCTGGTTCAAGTGCACTGCTTTTCAACAAAAAAAGTTTGCACACTGCACAGTATACACAAGGCAGAAATAGTATGAGTAGTATGGCAGTATGCTATTCTAAAAATATTCAGAATAGCATACTATGGGCCAGATTTACTAACAGCTTGCACCAGCGCAAACCGTCTTTTGGCATTAAAATAGTACTGTCAGAATTTACTAAAGTGAAGAATTAGCGCTGAAAAGGCGTGGACACAGTTATTTTTGCTCCTGACCTTATTGACTATGCATTTGTAGGAGTTTCCCTTTCAGATGCAAAATTAACAGGAGGAAAATATTCAAATGAATTACGCAACGCGATTTGCTAACGTTTGCGCTCGTCAAATTACTGGTATTTGCGCCATTATTTAACGCCCAAAAAAAGCATGCATGCTAGTAGTAGTATTTGAAACAGTATAAAACATGCAACAACAACAAAAAACATTTGAAACTGCACTATGCTACATCTAATTTTATGTAAAATGTCTTAACATTTGCAAATAGAACCGTAAGAACCAACCAACTTTAAGAAGTTAAAAATATAATAATTTTAAAAAGTACGCTAAACTATGGGAACACTAGTTATGTCATTAAAAACCTGCTTCTGATTCATGCGTCACAATGTTAATAGAAGGTCAGGTTTAGTGCAACTGCTTTGTATATTGCACTTTGCAAATGTAGTAGATTAAACAGGTATGCATCATGACATTTTGCTTACTGTGCACTGTATACATACTGAATTCTGCAGAACTAGTGAAATATGGGAGCATGCAATTGTGAGAACAATCATGGTGTAAGAGGAAGAGACTGGAGACTTGGGCAATGAGGATGACAACACTGACCATTACCATGAGCATTAGGCAGAGGAGAGCCGTAATCGCCACAGCAAAACAGCCAAACCACAATTGGCTGTAACCACGGTTACACACTAACCCACTAAACAGCAGTCTGTCTGTTGTGGCTGAGGTGGAAAAAAGCGTAAGGGTAGGAGGAGGAGGAGGGGGAAAAAAAGGAAGAAAAAGGAAAGAATTTTATGGCGCGCTCCGTTTTTGTTTATGTTCAAAATTTCATAAGGAGGGGGTCAGCGATTCTGGCCAGCGCTCGTGTGTGTGTGTGATCACGTACCTCATTTATTTAAGTGAGTGTGTGTATAAATAAGAGCCAAAACGTACGTGTGTTTGTGTAAATATTAAGTCTGAGTGAGTGCGTTTATGTGTGTGTGTGTGTGTGTGTGTGTGTGTGTGTATTTGGTCCTGATAAGTACCAGAGTGGTACCGTAGCACCTCGGGGCTTTCAGTGAACAATCGCCCACTGTGAGCTGCTCGCATCTGGCTTTATTCCTCAGCTGGGCTCTCTGGATCTATCCAGCCCGGGCAGGGTGCCTCATTCTGGGCTCATATGTGGCAGAGCGGCCCCTCTCCTCCTGGAAGTTCATCCCCGGAGGATGATTAACAGGGTACTTTCCAATTGCCGGGAAAAGAGGGGAGGAGGAGAGAGACGTTCAGTTCCGAGAGCTGGTGAACTGCAGTGCTGCCTACTACCTACATAGACAGCTGTCTACTGAGGGGGCGTTCACACAGGACACATGTTTGCAGACAGAATTATAATGCAGCCGAGACATGGTTTTACTGTTATTAATTTGATACAGTGTCTTAATGTAATGCTAATGGCGTGAGATGCTGAAAAAACAGCGTCGACGATTAAATGATAGTGAGCACATTTTACTCCAAATTCTCATTCTCATTACTGTAATGTGAGAAAATTGAAATATGTAAATTGAAAAATATTTATACAGGACAATAATAACACTGTACTTATATTAACTTAAATAAAAGTTGGCATGAAATAGAAATTGCGATCATATGTTCTTCCCTACTCTAATGCATATCCAAGTGAAACTGTGTCTTGAACAAGAAAAAAAAATTGGGTCGGAAGTTGATTTTGTTCATCTGGAATTAACTGGAATATTGTCAGGGTTAAAACTTTGAGTAGACATAACAAATGACACACAAATATTGCTCCCGACTTAAAAAGTTGCCATTAGCATGTTGCTAAGCTAACAACATGATACGCTAAATAAACATAAAATTCATAGAACACAGAAATATTGGGACAAATCTAGTTTGACTTATTAAAAGTATTATGAATTCAAAGTAGAGATGCACCAATGTATCGGCCAATAATCGGTATTAGCCAATAAAAGGTATTTTCTGCCATTGGTTGATTGGTTAAAAACAGCCAGTGATTAGGGCTGATTATTTCCTGTTAATGAAAAGGCATCGGAAAAGTGTGTCAGACACCAAGTTGCATGAAGAAAATGTTTATTGTGTTTAATTTAGGGCTGTCCAGGTTAAAGCAATAACAACGCATTAATGCAGCGTTGTTAACGTGGATTCTATTTGACCCTATGAATCGCTCGTAGTTCAAGCCAAGGTTGCCAGGTCAGCAGTTTTCACGTCATTAAACACTATTTATAATGCACTTCCAATCCAATTACTACAACGAACTTTGTGCTTTGTTACATCTGATAAGGAACAAAGCCTCAGCTTTCAAATCCTGTACATTTTATCCCAAAATTCAAACAATGAATGCCGTTTTGACACTCTTATATGTTGCGTGACAGATCGCTGTAGCAGCTTCAGGTTCAAGCGGCATTGCAAAGTGTGAGTCTCCTCCAATTTAAGACAAGTTATAGCATAAAATAAACATGAATGAACATCAGAAGGTATGTTGAAAGATACATTACAACCTACCGAAACGCATCACGTTTCATGTAATCACTCATGTCAAATAATACAGCTTGTGAACTATGTCAGTTAACTTTGTATTTACCTCAGGAAAGATATCCAGTGTTCACAGTTGGTTAGTTAGCTATAAAAAAACACTAGAAGGAGCTTATTTATTGTTAATTATATATGCATGTTTGAATAAATTGTCACGAAGATGAAAACTACCTAATGTGCAATTGAGTTGTATACAAATGTTTTTATTTGAAAATAAATAGCATGGAATACAATACTGTTGTTGTTCATTTTAACCTAATGTACCAAATGAGATATAGTTTACAGCATTAATTGGGAGAGATTTGTTTTTCCTTAAGAAAAATAAACTATCGGTATTGATAGATATCATTCTGAAATATCGGTTTCGGTATCAGCTGAGAGATTTTGTATTGGTGCATCTCTAATTTAAAGTATATTTATAAGTGTGATTTCTCTCATCCCACCATTTTAAATGGATCTCGTCACATTGGGATTGCATTCTCTATGAAGGACATCTGCGATTCTGTCTTGACCAAAAAGAAGGTCTCTGAGGAGACGCATTATTACACTCTGATGGAAGATTATAAAGACATTTGTTTGTAATAACTGCCAGTCCTTCACAGTAAAAAGCTCTTCGCTCTGTCCTTCTCTGGGCCTCGTGTGTGTTTTTACTCTGCTGCTGCATGAGCTGTCTGGATCCCAGCTGGCTCTCACACACAACCGCAAACCTACAGACGCGCACATATACGAGACACATGCGTAAACAAAGCGAGTCACAGTCAAACAACATCAAACGTCATCTGATCTCAAGATGTTGAAAACGACTGTAACAGACACACTCAATAATGACTGCTATCATCTAATTATAGTTAAGAAACTGCTAACAGTTTACAGAACTAGTCCTTTAAGAGTAACGAGCGTTTTGTGCATGTACTTAGCAGTGTGTGAGAGATCCAATGGAGATCACACATAATATTCACACCTATCAAAACAACACACACACTCTGTGCAGTGACGGCAGGGGCAGCTGCACAATGACTCACTGAATCATTTGTGGACTGATAGATTGACTCACTGAGCCAGAGAATCATTTGCTGCATGAGTCGCTGACTCACTGCTTCTACAGCCAAATGACTCTGAACCAATGAAGCCGAACCACCACAAAGGCACCTCAGAAGTCTGTTTATACCCAAAAGTGACACCATATATTAGAGAAAACTCCCTCCTTACTGGATGAATCTCACAAGGCCTGTCAAGAACGCGTCCAGGTTATATTTCAGCCCAATGGAAAGAAACGAGAAAATATATTTCACATAATAGAACGGAAGCATGTTTCTTAATTTACATGGCAATTCAGCGTATTTTATTTCAAACTCTTAAAAAACAGTGTAATGTGAGAAAAATATCTATTATTTAAATTGTAATATATTTTTACATAATACATTTTACTGTAGAACATTTAATTGAAATTAAAATAAATAACAGTAATTTTAGAACTGTAATATATACTAAAATATTAAAGTAAATAAATGCATAATTTATCTTTTTTAAAACTATTATTTAAAAATACATTTTTTATTTAAAAATTTTAAATGTAAGTATAAAAATTACATAAATATAAATACATACATATAATAATCTATCTCTTTCTGTCGCTAATCTAACTATAAAATATATTACATAAATATATTTAATAAATATAATAATTGAAATTTGGATTTTTGGGAATGTCAATTTATGGTAATAAAGCAAAATATTTTCAGTCTTGAGCTGTTTTGGTACTATTCTTTTTTCTTAAAGCAAAATACATTTATTTTATTATTAAGACATGTTTTACTGAGATTTGCTATTCCATTCAATCAATTTCATTAAAAAACACAACCATTCTTCATGTCTTGACATTAAAAAGTTAAATAAACTATCGACAAACTTCAATATTCACACTGCAAACTCCATCCAGACCTTTTACTGAAACTAAACCACAAAAACTCATTCAGAAATCATCATGACCTCACAACTATGAGCTCATTAACATATGACCGCCCACATTTACCTCAACACCTATTCAGTGACATACAGGTCAGCCAATCATAACAATCATTCATATACAGAAGTCTTAAAGTTACAGTAACACACAAAAACACTCTGTTTGGTCATGAACCTCAGGAACAAATGTGAGATGTGACCAAACTGTCCTCACAGCCGACCGTCACACACACAGTAGGCAAAAATATTTCAGCTCCAACTTTATTTATGCGGTTCTATTACATAACGTGTTATCTGCTCTTATACGACCCCTTTAAATACTCACGGCAGGAGAAGCCCAGCTGTCTGGAGAACAGAGAGGAAAACATCAGCAGAGAGAAAGCTCCAGACACAGGAAATAGAGGCTCAAGATCTGGAGCAGAGAGGAAGTCATCGACTGGAGACAGAGCGAGATTGAGAAAGCCAGATTAATACAAAGAACGAGTGTGTTTATACACGTCAAGCGCTCATATAATGATGTTTATATCTGCTGTGAACTGTTAGTGGACGTTCTGCTGTGGAAATGACGTACATATATATATGTAAAAGTTCAACGAAGCCCACGGACATTTCTCTTCAATCCACTGTCAATGCTCTTAATTTTTATTTTTTGCGTTAAACTAAAACTATTAAAAACTGATTTTGGCCATTTAAATAAAGCTAAAATAAAAAATAAATATAAATATTAAATGAAAAACTTTTTTTTGCGTTAACTGAATCTAAAACTATTAAAAACTGATTCTGGTCATTTAAATAAAGCTAAAATAAAATATAAATATTAAATGAAAAACTTAAACTACGAAGCAGAAATAGTTGGTTTGGCAACTAACCAAAAATAAAATATGCAAATAAAATAAATTAACTAAAAAAAACCCCCACAAAAATTACTAAAAAAAGTTAATAAATTAATACAATACAATATTAAATACAAAATAAGATACAAATAGAAGAAAAAAAACTAATATAAAAATGACAAATGCACATAAAATTACTAATACTTAAACTAAAATGAAAACTGAAAATATAAAATATATCTTAATAAACACAGTAATGATATATGCTGTAAAAAAAATAAAATTAAAAAAGTCAAATGTACTGGCAACTTTCTGCAAATTTTATGGGCATTTCCATTAACTCTAAAACACTACACAACGAAGTGCAAAATTCAGGTAAAATAGGGGTGAAAAACCTTTAAAAATTAATTGATACAAATTAATCAAATGAATACAGTAGCCTACATTGTGCTGTATTTTTACAGATTTTTTTAAGTGTAAATAACACTCAAATTTTCAACATTTCAAAAACGTCCATGCAAACTCAAGTTTCAAGAACATATTTCGAAACAGAAATAAAGTCTTACATAAATGTCTTACCCTCAAATAATGACAAAAACTGTATATTTCTGGTTGGTTTCCAATTTCTGGTCCGTCTGATCTATATTCAGTCTCTGCTAAAGCTCTATAAACAGCAATTAATGTCATAATGTTTTACTGTGTCTTTTAATAAATCTTACAAATAATCTCAGCACTCCACATTATATACGGTCAATATTTTAGTACCTTGTGTGCACAAAAAAATCCTTAAAAGACCTCAATATAACAGAACTGAAACGGACGGACGAAAAGTCACAAAGGTCTAGTTTTGGTTTCACGGGGTCTTTCAGCGAAGATGCCAACAGCTGCTTCTGAATCAGTGGAAAAACACAGACATGTGACTCAGGGACAAATTTATCAAGGAGGTAAATACATGCGCAGAAAACACAGGCGCTCAGGGTTATCGAAGCCTTCGCAGCGTGCTATTATTCTTCCATTTGGCCGTCGTGCAGTAACTCTTCTTGCTGGTTTTTTTGCTTCAGGGTTTGACGGTTTACCACCTCGGGCTCTCAGTGCCGGCGGAAAGAGATGTGAGAGAACGGGGGAAAGCATGATAGCGGTTATTTTTACTTGCATGGGAATGAACAGATAGATAAATACAGGAGTGAAGGAGGGGAGGGGGGGAGAAAAAGCACTTTGAGATGAACAAAAACATTCCCAAATATAAGCACACACACACTAGCAATAGCGAGTTAATGATGAATCAGTGTTCCTCTAAATGAAGCACAGCCACGCTACAAATGACTTACATAAACAGCTGCGTCTGGAACAAACATTCCTGAGCATTTTCATCAAAACTAAGTCATCTAAACCTGATGATCCTGGGTGTGCAGGAGACAAACTCTAGATCAGGTCTAGATCAGTGCTGTTCAAGTGAAACTGAGAAAGTGCCATAAGACAAATGCTGAATGAAAGGTTTTTAATGATTCTGAGTGAGTTTTTAAGGGCAACTATCACTATTGCTCATACTCGGGGGCGAATGCCGATCTTTAACTTCATGAGCTAATAAAGATTTAAACCATTTGCAAAAGATTAAATCATTGCTCTTTAGCAGTGGTGTTAACATTAAATCTAAAACTGTTTTTGATAAGTGAAAAACAAAATTTAGAAATGTTGCCTTGGAAATAAAATAAATTGAAGCACTAAAATCACTAAAAAATAAAATAAAAATAAATAGAAATTTAAAAAATTTAATAAAATAAATTAGAAATAGTAGATAAAAATACACTTAATTTAAAAAGTTGACTTGGCAACTAACTGAAATAAAATAAGTTTAAGTTAAAGCACTAAAATCACTCAAAATTAGAGAAAAATAAATTAAAGCTAAATAGAAATAAAAAAAATCATCAATAAAAAACAATACAAATACAAATGTCACCTGATTGTAATATGAAAATAACAAAAGGTTTAGTTATAATCACTATTGCCCTAAGTATCAAAATTCAGTCTGAATAATGATTTTTAACTTCTTCAGAACATATTTTTAGATAATAAAGATTTAAACTGTTTTCAAAAGTTTAATGACGTCTAAAATCAGTATTGTTATCATTAACTAAATCTAAAACGATTAAAAATTGAAATGAAAAAATTGAAATGAAAAACGTAAAAATTAGGAATGTTGCCTTGGAAATAAAATAAGTTGAAGCATTAAAATTACTGAAAATTAAAGCTAAACAGAAATAAAAAAAAACATTAATACAATTTTTAAAATAAATAATACAAATATGCCACCTGATCGTAATATGAAAATAACAAAAGGTTTAGTTACAATGAATATTGCTCTTACTTCCAAAACCCCTAGGTGAGTATACAATGCCTTGCAGAAGTATTCAAACCCCTTCATTTTTTTCACGTTGTGTTATGTTGCAGCCTTACGTTAAACTGCTTTAAATTACTTTTTTTCCCACAACAATCTACACT
>JAFVLL020009737.1:0-21875 GCA_021397915.2 Tor tambroides | reverse complement strand
ACTGGTTGTAGTTATCAAACACATCATTGTACTCTATATGAGAAGGCTGAGTTATCATCGTTGTATACTCAAAGTTTTAATTGGTATTGTTTTATAAGTCTGTTTGTGGTCTAACTCCATCTTATTTGTCTCTGAGCTTTTCTAAATCAAAGGTATGCTACAAACTACGTTCTAATGATCAGTTATATTTTAAAGTCCCTCGGGTGTGAACAGAGCTAGGAAAAAAAGGGTTTTGGATATAATGCATCTTTGGCTTGGAATCTACAAAGCATTCTAAAGCTGACTGTGCTTCCATCATTACATGAATTTAAGCTACTTTTAACAAGCTGTGTGTTTTATCCTTTGGTAAATTGTTGTTGTGATCTTTGATTTTGTGTTTTGTGTTATGGTGTGAGTTTGTATATGCTATGTTATTTGTTGCTGCTTTCTTTGCCAGGTCACTCTTGCAAAAGAGATTTTAATCTCAATGAGTTTTTAACCTGATTAAATAAAGAAATGAGAAGTTAAATAAGAGTATTTTGCATGCATGAAATGCTAAGTATTAATTCAAAGCTAATCAGTGAAGCTATCTTCCATTTTTTTCACAAACTACAGAAATGTCATTTCCACCACACTGCCCTCTGTGGTGGAAATGACATTTATGGTTACAAAGAACAAGTGATATGTTTAATGATTTTGTGAATTGAGTTTTGAGTGTGATGATTTTAATACTTTTTCTAATAAATATATCTACTGTTTCTCTACATTCATGTTAATTCATTGTCATTTCCACCACCACCCTGTCATTTCCATCACCACACATTTTTAAATATTTAAAAAGTTCTCATCACACATTAAAAATGTATCCACAATTTATGAGATCATGCTCTACTTAACTTGAATTTTTATATTATTTTCTAACAAGTTCTTACCCAAACCAATATTAAATTTCAGAGTGTGACGGGTGTACAGTTCAGCATTTGGTCCTTAGGGCAGTTACTTTATCTCATTGACAAATCTATAATTATTGTACATTGTGGAAAAACTGGTAAACTAGTTACAAAAATGATCTTAGACGATTCTTGAGTGGTATAAGTTATTCTATATTTAAATAACAGCTGTATATTGAGATGTGGTGGAAATGACATTTGTTCATTCCAGGTCGGAAAAAATGTAAAATATTAACAATTTCTCTTGTAATCTAAGTTTGTCCTCTTACAGACCTTAAACTAGACAAATTATTTAAACTTATGAGACTGTTACGTGACTTTTGAACAAGTTTTTTTTTTATTCAACTTCACAAGGCTAAAAGTACCCTAAGGGTGATAGGGATTTTTCAGTTGCTGCCCCCCGTCTTTGGAATCAGCTGCCACTGGACATCCAACTTGCACCTTCTATTATAACTTTTAAAACAATGTTGACAACATTCTTTACTCCTAGGCATTCTAATTGATTTCATTTGTTTTATGGTTTGTCTTGCTTGTTTCATGTTTTAACCCTGTTTCTGTTCAGCACTTTGGCCTGCTTTGCTGAGATAAATGTGCTATATAAATAAACTTTACTTACTTACTTACTTACTAGTCCTCAGTGTCATTCACCATATTTTCATTGAGGTGTAATGAATCACTGTAATCTTTGTTCACTGTGTTGTATATTGCCATTTATATGTGCTCATGTGGAACACAGATTAGTCCTGTCATTTTAAGAAAGTTTGGTGTTATGTGTATAAAAGACACCTGTCCGCACAATCTGTGTCTTCCGTTTTAACCTCTCCAACACTATGGGTAAGACCAAAGAGCTGTCAGAGGACATCAGGGAAAAGATTGCAGACTTGCAAAAGACTAGAATGGGCTACAAGATCAGCAACAAGAAGCTTTAACCATCAAAATAACCATCAATTGCCCTTGGTTTGGAGCTCTATGCAAGATCTCGCCTGATGGGGTATGGATGGTCATGAGAAAGGTGAGGGATCAGCCAAGAACTACACACAAGGAGCTTGATAATGATCTCAAAGCGGTTGGGACCACAGTCACAAAGCAAACTATTGGTAACACAGTATGCCACAATGGATTGAAATCCTGCAGTGCCTACAAAGTCCCTCTGCTCAAGAAGGCACAAGTACAGGCCTGTCTGAAGTTTCCCAATGAACATCTAAATGATTCAGAGAAGGCTTAAGAGAAAGTGCTGGTCAGATGAGACCAAAATTGAGATCTTTGGCATCAACTCGCCATGGAGCCCGAGCCTCGTGACACATCTGACCAATTGTGTGAGCCGGCAACATCGACCATACCCAAGGGAGTCTTGGAGTATAAGTGCATGGAAGGACGTCCCAGCCACTTCTGCCACTGAGGATGAGCTGAGGCTGGCCTCTGAGCTGTTTTTTGAGGATTTGGAAGAGGATATTACCTGTTTTTCCCATCCCCAGTGGTTCATGGTCTTCTGCAGCTCTGCTGGTTCTGCCCAGCTCCTGTTCTCCTGTCTTCCCAACCATCCTCCCTCTTCCACCTCCTCTTCCTCCTCCTCTTCCTCCTCCTCAAGGATCTGCCTTGGGTCTTCAGCTAGTGGAATCCCCTAGCTCCATCTCAGGCCTCCAAGCCCTGGACTCCACCTCGGCCATTCGACCCTTCAGCTCCTCCTCAACTCCATGCCTCCATCTGCTCCACCAGGGTCTGTCAGTCCTTGGACTCCGCTGGGCTCCCTTGTCCCTCTGGCTCCGCCTGGGTCAGTCGTCGACCTGCCTCCGCCATGGTCTTCCACTCCTCTGACTGTGCCTCTTCCTCTATCCCTCTGGCTCTATCAGGCACCGACTTGGCACTCCATGCCTCCATTTCCTCGGTTCCACCTGAGTCTCCACCTCCAGCAGTTCTGTCTCAATCATTCGTCCCCATGGTTACATCGAGGGCTTCTCCACCATGGCTCCTTCCCTCCCTCAACTCCACTGTGGGCCTCTGTCCTGGCTATGTTCTGGATCCCCATCTGGCTCCTCCTGCTTCTGGCTCCTGTCTGGCTCCTCCCTCTGTCATCACCACCCTGGTTCCTCCCGCCATCACCTTCTCCCTGTTGTTCTCCTGCTCCACCTCCTCCAGAATTCTTTCCCTCCCTCCTCAGTTGGACCATTTACAGCACAAGGACTCACCTTCCAGGTGGGGGAGCTAGTGTCATGGTCTTTGTCTGTTTAGTTTCTTTGCATTTGGTTTTCCTTGTTCCCATTTTGCCTGTGTTCCTAGTCATCATTATCTCCCATAGTTTCTCATACGTTCACACCTGTTCTTTTTCCTGTGAATACTCCCTGTGTATTCATGTTCTGAGTTTCTGTGTGGAGACGTGCTGAAATCGCGTTTGGTCTCCTACTGCATCGCGTCCCTTGTCAGTGTCGGGCGCTTGCTTAGCAATTTGTTGCGATTAACAGGAAAGTGTGTGCAGCTTAATTGGAGTAGTGTTTTGTTAGATGGGTATAAAAAAGCTTAGTTTACCGCGGCAGCGGTCGTGGCAGCCGTCGTGTGAAGACCGAAGAGTAAAGACCATCGACTCTACCGTGCGACTCCACCGGGCAGGGACACCGACAAAGGATATAAGTATCACTTTAATTTTTCCTCTTTCCTACTACTTGTTTCACTTCTGTTTCAGTTTTTATAACCATTTCTTACTATGTGTAAGTAAGTTGTTGTTGTTTTTAAAACGTGTGTTTGGCTCAGTGTTGATGTCTGTATTGGTTGTTTATTAAGTTTTAGTTTTATTTAATTTTAGTTATTTTAGTACTTCATACTACATGGAAATGAAATAATATATATATTGAATTTATTTTTATGTATGTATATGTGTGTGGCTGTACATACACATGTCGTTTTTTTTTTGGTGTTTGGCTTAGTGTTATGCTAGAAGCATTATTATACTCATACCTTTTGTTGTTTTAATATTTTAAATAGTTTTTAGCTTTACTTTTGTTTTCATTTAAATGTTTAGTTTTTGAAATGTTGTATGCATTTTTCATTTTTATTTAATTTCTTTATTTTCTTAAATGTGTGTGTTTATATATTATTTACAGAGTTTTGACTTTTAGTTTGTTACTTTTTCTTATTTGTAAGTCGCTTTGGATAAAAGCGTCTGCTAAATGACTAAAAGTAAAAAGTAATGTAAGTTTCCTTAGTTCCATTGTCCTTGTCTGTGTTTATGTGGTTGTGCTTCTGTGATTTATTAAAGTGACTCATATCTTTCATGACTGCCAGAATATTTTGTTGTAT
Source organism: Tor tambroides (assembly GCA_021397915.2). Classification (NCBI taxonomy): domain Eukaryota; kingdom Metazoa; phylum Chordata; class Actinopteri; order Cypriniformes; family Cyprinidae; genus Tor; species Tor tambroides. The sequence continues at coordinate 17,655 of JAFVLL020009737.1, read as the reverse complement.
GAATATGTAAACATTGATCTTTCTTTTGATAAAATTTGAGCCTATTTTTTAATGTTTTGTTCTAGCTTTATTCATTCACTTCTATACTCCTTCTGGTTACAAAAATCTGTATATTGGTTTTAAGGAATTTGAGCCAGTTTCTCTAAATTCACTGTTATTATTCCAAGACATTTTTAAAAACAGGTGTTTGATGCCATTGGACCTTGTATAATAGTTAATAATTAATGAGTGACTTCTTGGAATTCTTGCTGGGACTGTTCTGGAATATTTGAAGCATGCAACTGACAAAACGCTGCTTGAAAAGCAAAATATCAATGAGACAGTCTTATCCCATGTTAAGCTTTTTTTTTTATAACTTTATTACATTTTTAAAAATCAGTTTATATTCAAGTTTCTTAGAGTCAAATAATAAGTTTGAAACTTTGCACTTCGGGTTAAGGAAATATAATACTAAATCAAATTTAAATTTTAAATCATTTTAGTTATACTGGGAATATTTAATCTTTAGTGTTGTTTTATGTGTTAATTGATCAACTGGTGACTCTACCCTTTCAGTTTAAAAATATTTTGCATATGTTTTGTATTTGTTTAATAAAAGCCTTTATTTGTGTATTATCTTTGATAGTTTCACTCTCATTCAAAGGGTCTTGGAGTAAACATCAGGAGTTTTTTTTTTAAACTAACTTTATTTGAATAGAGGTTTGGGTGCTGAATTGTGGTGTTCACACACATAGATACACAGAAGAGCAGTTCAAAGTCACTGGCCATTAGGCTCTGGCAAAAGTGGTACATCGGCATGGTGTGGGGGTTCTGCTGTGTCTCCTTTTGCGTGGTTCATAAACTTGGTGTATACATACATGTCTGCACATGTACGAAACACTGTACATAGGTTGTAACTTCAAATTTTATCATTTTGAATTGAAAGTTTAGGCCATCATTTAGGTCAAGTCATCTTTATTTAAAAAAAAAATGCTTTATACAATACAGATGGTTACAAAGCACCTTCACAGAGATAAACAGGAAAATAACAGAATCAGTGATTCTGTCTTGTCTATCAGCTGTTTAGAATCAGAAATAGTGATGAATGGCTGAATGGTCTGAAATTGTTTGCAATTCATTTTGATTAATTTGATGAAAGTGACGTGATGTGTTGTCCCACTCTCGGAACTTGTGCTCTGCATTTCACCCATCCAAGTGCACACACACAGTCGTAAGTTGAATGCTATGAACATTGCTATGAATTGGGGGGGTTAATTATCTCGATTATTGTATATTCATAATCATTTGAAGCCGAAATCGAAACTGAATTTCGATTAATTGCACAGCCCTACTATGAATGCTATGAGCATCGTTCAGCATTCAGACAGTTCAGTTACACACTGAATCGCTTTCAGTGGTTTCTCACACCAGTAATGGAGTATTTTATATGAAAGAAAACAAAAAGAGGACTGGATGAGCTGGCTCAGGTCTCAAGGGGGTGTATTCACACAGCATTCCTCACATATGAGAAGTTGGAGGATGTTATGATCTGTGCTATGGCCAAACTTAAGTTAGATTGGCCGGCGGAGAAGGAGGAATCTGCTCCAGGCAGATTAGATTGGGTCATAAATGTCACCCTCCAGTGATGCTTCCATTTCTTCTTGATCTCCATGAAGAAGTTGTGAGATATTATTGTCCCATGTTCTCACCACTTTGGCTTTGAATTAGAGTTGAGATGTTGGCTAAACACTGCTTTCTTTGTATATTCACAGTTCTAGCTCTTCTGGTTTCCCTGTTTGGATGCTGAATACATACTAATGCCACGTGCTGGTATGGGAGAGTTATGTTCCTTCACGCAAGCACAGAATGTACACGCTAGTTGGCCGTCGGCTGTAGTCTGTCCAGTGTGTTCTTTCCTCGTCTATCACCTTTACGCCCTCCAGTACCATAAATAAGGAGGTAATAGCTGTGTGTTCCCTCTGTAATCACATAAAATCGGCTGTTACAGTCAAGTCAAGTCACCTTTATTTATATAGCGCTTTTAACAATACAGATTGTGTCAAAGCACTTAACAGTATCAAATTGGAGGATAGAGTGTCAGTAATGTATAATAATAAGAGTAAACACTCAATTTTCAGTTAAGGCATTTCATTATTGAATTCAAGTGTGTTGTCTAGCTCAGTTTAGTTTAATTAGTATCTGTGAAATCAAATTGACGATAATCGCTAGAAATTAAATTGTCCCCAACTGAGCAAGCCAGAGGCGACAATGACAGGAGACAAACTCCCTCTGTGACAGAATGGAAAAAACCTTGGAGAAACCAGGCAGTCGGGGGACCAGTTTCTCCTCTGGCAGGATATTATTGTTTATTTATAGTTTTAACTTATTGTTTTAATTAAAATTTGAAATGTATAAATGTATTATATTTCTATTTTATATTATTTTATAATTTCTAACAATAATAGTATTATGTAGTTAGGTATTTTTTATTTATATTTTAATTTATGTTGTTTTATTTTTAGATTTATTGTATTTTAGTCGAGTCTTCACTGGGGATATGTCCCGGAGGCTCATCCAAGTGTCCGGCCTCCACGCCGGCCTGATCAGACCACAGACATCATCTCCGGCGCCGATCCACCATCCTGATCTCGGACACAGACTGAGAAACAGAATAAGAGAAAGAAACAGACAAATATTAGCGTAGATGCCAATTCTTCTTACGATGTAGTACATCGTGTGTTATGAGAGTGTTCCCAGTTCCGGTTGATCTGAGCTAATGCAGCCTAACAATTCTTTAACGGTTGAATAATGAGGTATGTGTGGTGTGTGTTATGTGTAAAATGAGTTAAAAATGTGTCTTTAATCTATAGTTAAACTGACAGAGTGTGTCTGCCTTCCAAACAGCATTAGGTAGATTGTTCCAGAGTTTTGGCGCTAAATAAGAAAAGGATCTGCTGCCCGCAGTTGATTTTGATATTCTAGGTATTATCAAATGGCCAGAGTTTTGAGAATGCAGGGGACGTGGAGGACTATAATGCAATAAGAGCTTGCTCAAGTACTGAAGAGCTAAACCATTCAGGGCTTTATAAGTAATTAACAAGATTTTAAAATCTATTCGATGTTTAATAGGGAGCCAGTGCAGTGTTGACATAACCGGGCTAATATGGTCATACTTCCTGGTTCTAGTAAGAACTCTAGCTGCTGCATTTTGGACCATCTGGAGTTTAAGTGTGCAGAACAACCACCCAATAAAGCATTACAATAATCTAACCTTGAGGTCATAAATGCACAAATTAACATTTCTGCATTTGACTTTGAGAGCATAGGTCGCAATTTAGATATATTTTTAAGATGAAAAAATGCAGTTTTACAAATGCTAGAAACGTGGCTGTCAAAGGAAAGATTGCTATCAAATAGCACACCTAGGTTCCTAACTGATGACAAAGAATTTACAGAGCAGCCATCAAGTGTTAGATAGTGTTCTAAATTATTACATGTGGGGGTTTTAGGTCCGATAATTAACACCTCTGTTTTTTCAGAATTTAGCAGTAAGAAATTACTCGTCATCCAGTTTTTTATATCGACTATGCATTCCGTCAATTTGGTGTGTTTCGCCGGGCTGCGAAGAAATATAGATCTGAGTATCATCAGCATAACAGTGAAAGCTAACACCGTGTTTCCTGATGATTCCTAAGGGTAACATGTAAAGCGTGAAAAGTAACGGCCCTAGTACTGAGCCTTGAGATACTCCATACTGCACTTGTGATTGATATGATACCTCTTCATTCACTGCTACAAATTGATGACAGTCAGATAAGTACAATTTGAACCATGCTAATGCACTTCCAATGCCAACAAAGTTTTCTAGTCTATTTAAAAGAATGTTGTGGTTGATAGTGTCGAACGCAGCACTCAGATCCAGTAGTACTAATAGAGAGATACAACCACGATCAGATGATAAGAGCAGGTCATTTGTAACTCTAATGAGAGCAGTCTCAGTACTATGAATCAGTCTAAGTCCTGACTGGAAATCCTCACAGATACCATTTTTCTCTAAAAAGGAATATAATTGTGAGGATACTATTTTTTCTAGTATCTTTGTCAGAAAAGGGAGATTCGAGATCGGTCTGTAATTAACTAGATCTTTGGGGTCAAGTTGTGGTTTTTTAATGAGAGGCTTAATAACAGCCAATTTGAAGGTTTTGGGAACATATCCTAATGACAATGATGAATTAATAATAGCCAAAAGAGGATCTATGACTTCTGGAAGCACCTCTTTTAGTAGTTTAGATGGAATAGGGTCTAACATACATGTTGTTGGTTTAGATGATTTAACAAGTTTATACAATTCTTCCTCTCCTACAGTAGAGAATGAGTGGAATTGTTCCTCAGGGGATCTATAGTGCACTATCTGATGCGATACTGTAGCTGACGGCTGCATGGTTACAATTTTATCTCTGATAGTACAGAAGAGGAGAGTGGGCAATACTGCCACTCTCATCGCACTTCCTCATCTCTCGCCCCTTCAGTTGAAATACGGAGGAAGTGTCGACATAGTGCATCATTACTGCACTAATCTTTGAAATTTGAAGGTAGAGCAGGCAGTTGAAAGTATTGTTCTCTCTCCCGTGCTCCATTTACAAAATAGGAGGAATGGGCATGACCGCTTGTAACATTTTTTTTTTCCCTATTTGTCACCCCCTCTAATATTTAACAATCTAATATTTAATAATGATTTAAAATGACAGAGTGTGTCTGAACAATGGAAGACTGTTCCAGAGTTTGGGCGCTAAATAGGAAAAGGATCTACCGTCCAAGAGAATATTGTGGTCAGTAGTATCAAAGTCAGCAGTAAGGTCATTAGAGTGATATAAACATGGTCAGATGATAAGAGCAAGTCATTTGTAACTGATGAGTTCAGAAATGGAGAATAGATTACTTTACAATAAATTCTAGTTATTGTACTGTTCTTTTTTCTTTTTCTTTTTCTTTATTCCCTTAAATCTCTTTAAATCCTTTATTTAATTCCGCCGAATTCAGACAATGTTCAAACTATGGTTATGGCATTGACATAAGTACTGTTCTATTATAAAGAGTAAAAAAAAAAAAAAAAAATCACAAACTATTCCACCACACATTTCAGCTTGACCCAAAGCTTTTACGCTACACTTCTGAAAATCTAATCAAGCTCTCTTTGGAAGCAGTAGCTGGTATGGGATTTCCCCTTTATGACAACTCTGGAACTTGGAAGAGTATTATGGAGCGTCTTTGCAGTGGAGCAGGTTGCAGGAGGATGATGACTGTAAGCGTTTTAAATTCTTCCATTTGCACAGGTGTTTCCCTCACTCTCTGAGCATTGAAGGATCCTCTGTGAGACATGCCATTACTAACCAAACTCATTCCGTCTTCATCCTTTGCCAAAGTTGACAGGACCTTTATGTTATATTCTGGTCAATATCCTGGGGTAGTATTATGGTGAAGGCCAAAATGGTGGTTGGTAAGGGCTCTCTCCTTGCATGGCCTGAACTTTGCCACTACACTACACAACCACCTCTCAGTGTACCATAGTGCCTAGTGGTCATTCTGACTGATTAGTTGCTCTAACATCATAGTTAACCAGTATGTGATCTCTTTTTCAAGTTAAACATACGCAATGCAACATAAACACATACGATGCAACATATGCAACACATAGGATCCTATATAAAGTATCACAAGTAATCACAAGTACAGATGACAGAACACAATATAGCTTAATCATCTTCTTTTTAAAAGGGTTCATAGGAGTTCTTACTATGCAAAGAAGTGAAGGATAATTTAAATGATGGCAGAAACTGTGTGTTGACTTTGGTTGGATGGAAACTCTATGTAGAAGTAATAAGTGCCAAATATTTGGGAAAGAAAGCAGAATATACGGTTGTTCAAGGAATTTGTTAGCAAATGTTCAGGCACAAGCCATTCCCGTTTTTTCCCCCAAAACTCTTTTATTAAAACGTGATGCCATGAACCGTACAGACTTTTGAAAATCCAGCTCTCTCTCTCTCTCTCTCTGTAAAAGTGCTCATTGTAACAGTCTGCTAACTTCTAAACAACACTTGAAAGCACTTGGCCAGTCTATAAATCTGTTATCAGTGTACAGTGCACACTGGACTGCAAAAGGTGGAAACAGTCAACATCTTTTGTTGTTGTCCACAGTGTTTAAAAAAAACAACAACAAAAAAACCCACACTAAACGCACTTTTTTTTTTTTTTGCAGTAACTCCTCTTCCTGTAAATGCTTTGCCTATTGCCTCACTCAGTATTCTACAGGAAATATTCATTTAGATTCAGAAATCCCATTTGGGAATTTTGTCACCTTTGGCAAGGTGCCTATGTCTTGCACTATGACCTCTTAGAAGACCAAATGGACACAGTGGACACGATTATATTTTATAACATCCTTTAATTCATCAGAACAGCTGCTTGCCTGTGCAAGCTGGGACTTTGATTCTGGAGATGGTGTGGAAAAGTATTTTAGGCTAGTGCAGTTTAACAGCCACATTTCTGCATGTCTGAAAGGCCAAGGGAAATGTCGTTTGCATCAAGAATCAATCACAAAACTTAACTTTTATTGACAAAATCCACTGAGAACTACTGACAGATGATGGAAAAAGTGACCACTTTTAAAGCCATTATTTATTAGTGGAAGAAATTGTGTGGTAATGTATTTCTATTCAGTCTCATTGTATCATTGGTTAATATAGTAGGGTTAGTTGGGTTATGATGCCCCCTTAAGAGCAACGTCCATTTAAATTGTAACATTTTTAGATATAAATGTAACGTGCAGGATGATGATGCAACATAGCACATGACAAATAGCACACAATAAATCGATTCAACTTCTCTCTGGGGCAAAAAGCAGTGTTTCAGTGTTTCAGTCTATATTAAGAGTGAAATGCTGAGGAAATATGAATAGAGTTACACTTAATTTGTCAACATGCATTAAGTGATCTATACAGATTATGTGCATAGGGCAGTTCTAAGCAGTCTCAGTAATCCTGGAGCTTTTTTTTTTTTTCTTTTTCTTTTTTCTTTTACTGAAAGGCACAATGATGGTTTATGCCTCAATCCTTAAATAACCTGATTATTATTCAATATTTATATGGTAGTATTAAGAAATGTTCGAGTTCTTATTGAAACGTTTGTCTCAAAGATGCATCTTAAACTTAGAAGAAGAGACAAATGTGAGGTTGTTTTTCTCAGCAGTAAAAATATGAGAAGGTGAGACTTGAGTCTCCATTTCATGTTTATGTAACCTTAGTTTTGTCTAGGAGAAACATTTGAAATGTTAAAACAATGCCATTTTTTTTCTGGGAATAACCTCAGCCTCAGTTCTGCCCGGTATGTTGAACATTACAGAGAATTAACAAGAATTGCTGCTTAGTCACTGTAAATGTACATTTTCTTAGTTTCAGTTAATTAAAATTGAGTGCCTGATTCTTGACAGGTCTTGGTCTTAGTCTAGTTTTAGGGGGTCTGTTATTGGTATGGGCCCGGGTCGTGGAGAGACAAGTCTTGATTTCTGGGGTCTAAAATCTGAGAGGAAAGTCTCTAGCACCTTTTTGAACCCTCGCCACTGAGGCTTTAAGGTTTTCTGGAGTCAAATGAGGTCCTACCCGGCATTATAAAGGTGTATTGTACATAACAGATTGCACATAATAGCAATGTATTTGTCCTAACAGATTAAATATTACCTCATGTAAGCATTTAAGAGTTTCAAACATGTTGGAAAAGGGACCATGAGAACATATTCCCACTCATTCCCGACTATGAGTGCATACCGTTCCTTCATCAGAACTTTCACGGAGCACAGAAGGTAAGACAGATGTCTGCAAAATTAAAATTCACTGTCCTCAAAACAAAGCTATTAATGGTTGACGTCATCTATCTTGGACAGTACACCAAACAAGCCACTAAATAAGAGCCTCATTGACTGTAAACCAGCTCTCTAAAGACTTCCCATCTGCAACTCATTTCTGTGTGCATAATCACATAGTCTTATTATGCAGATAAATAAGAACAGTCACTTATTTATCTGGATGCATTTGTTAATTTCTTAGACAAGCTACAGTTTTAATATGAATTTCATTTTAAAAGTCTCATTAAGCACAATCATATTTCTAACCTGTTTTGGACATCAAAGTGTTCCCTATTTTTTCTAAAGCCATCTGCACAAGAAAAGCTGCTCAGAACAGAAAGTTTTCTCCCGAACGCCACAGTTTGTCATATATTCGGATATACCAGAAATATAATATTGTACAAAGTTGACTTTACTTTTCTCGGCCCATCAAAAAAGTTTGCCTTGGCCATGTTTCATCACTGAAAACACACTTGCAATGTATTTAACGTGATATCGTATTGCATTTTTACATATTTAAGCCTTGATGAAACAAAAAGCGAAGCCTTTTATACCCTGCCCCAAATACTGTCAGATATGTCACACCCTAACCTTGAAACTGTGTGAAGTGGAACCGTGTCTTTGTGCAGGATTTGACATGGTGCCTGACATAACATAACCCTGCTCCAACAATCAGACAATAGGCTGGCTAGGTTTTCCACAGCTCTGCGCTTCAGAGGAATGATTAAAAACATCATTCATTTTTTTTTCCTCAATAAACTCACTAGCTGACATGTCAGGGATTTGTCTCTTTGAACCACTGTTAGCGAGACAGGCTTAGTGGAACTGCTACCCAGAATGCATTTTAAATGACATCACCTTGTGTTATGTTTATTCGTATCTGTAGCTGAAGTCACCAGCTTGGTCGGAAGACAAAGGAATTCATTGTTTGACCTGTTTTCAGCTTGAGGGTCAGCTTGAAGATGAGCAAAAAAGATGCCATTAAAAGTTTATTTCATTCAAAAATTAAAATGGTAAAAATCATTTACTCACCCTCATGTTGTTCCAAACCCGTAAGACTTGCTGAAATACAAATGAAGAGATTGATGAAACCTGAGAGACATTTCTGTCCCTTCCACCAAAACTTTGATGCATTAAAAAAAGTTCATAAAGACATGGTAAAAGCAATCCATATGAATCAAGCAAGTTAATCCAAGTCTTCTGAAGAGGAAAATGGTCACTTTATATTATGAAAAGACGAATTCATGTCAAGAAAATGTAGCTGAGCTTTGCCTACCATTTTTGATGAGCTCTATGTATGCGGTGTTTATATGTGAATTAAATCTGTTCATCATATAAAGCAGTTGTGTCTTTTCAGAAAACTTGGATTAAGCTGCCCATTTCATATGGGTTACTTTACTAGAGGGACAGAAAACTCTCGTTTGTTAAAATATCTTCATTGGTGTTTCAAAGATTAACAAAAGTCTTATGGGTTTGGAGTAACATCAGAGTAAATGATGAGACAACAGAGTCCTGCACAGCTAGTGTTTTGGTAAACCTGTACCTGCAGGACTTAACAGAACATGCAGTCTTGTCTGTTGGACCCGCGGTCTGCCCGTGGGACAGTAATCTGAAAGGAAAGGGTTTATTTCCAAAAACATAAATTATATGAGTATATACTCCACAACTACGTCTGCTTACTCAGCCATGTCCACAGCAACTGAAGCTCCCCTGTAGGTGTTTGGTATGGCTACTCCTAAATAGAGCTTTGTTGAAAGCAGCTATACTTTCTTGGCTCTCTGCAGTGCACGTCTCTCTATAGCTTGGGAGAGAGCTGACCAAATGTTTGCACATCATTAGGAAATCAGGAAAAGAGTTTTTTTAATTACAGTGTTGAAAGTAGTGTGTAAAGAGTGCTTTTTCAAGTGCTCTCATAACTCAGCTGACTATATGTTCTCTTAGCAAGTTGCACCCCCCACATTTTCTCCTTATATTAATCAGATTAATAAAATCCATTCTCAAAGCTAGAAAGGGCGGCATTCGCCAGGTGTTTTGTTTCAGTCCTATGAATCTGAAGAAAAGAGATGATGAGTTTTTGGGAATAAGAGCAAGAATTGCTGACACCTTCTTACAAATGTTCAAAAGCCTCTAAACTCTCAAAGATGTGATGAAAATGCGCAAGAATATAAACCGATGCTTTGCGGGCTCAAAGGGAGAAACTGAGCTTATATTGTTATTCTCGAAGAAAGAACGGCTTGGATCACTTGAGGATTGGATCACTGACTCATAATTGGCAGCTGAAGCTGCAGTAATGAGAATACAATGAAAGTATCTGAAATCTGGTAATTTATTCATATCTTGAACGAATTGTGGCCTCCATGTTTTCGTGTTGCCTGATTTTTCCACATGGAAGCTAACTGAATACATTGTCACTTGTCTTATTATGAAACAATGCTGTTGATTCCACTTGTCATCAACATATCCAAATATGATGTAGTGAAAATAAGCAGCAATTTAGTCCCAGAGAACCAGACTACCACTTTGCAGCTTATTCTGGTCAAAAATAGTTTAGGGGCTAAATCGAATATTGCCACAGCAGTCTCCTTCCAGAACAGCTGTACAGACAACCTTCAACAATTTGATGCCTCTAACCATGCAAACTTGATCAAGCCCAGGGATTTGTTCCTCATTTAAAAAGCTTTGTAGCAATCTGGTACACAGATTTTCTGATTAAACGGTGCACTGATAAATCCCTGACACCTGGAAATTTGGGCCAAATGGGCCAATCAGATTAGAGCATGCTGCTTTGAAAAAAGCTGAAGCAAACAGTTTTGGCAAGTTCAAACGCATCAAAATCTCTCACATTTTGGTAACAGGGTTGCAAGCCTCATATACAATGAATAGATTAAACAGTTCATATAATATTTATATTGATCAACATTTTCTGAGGGTTAAGTAACTTTCATTGACCATTTGTAAAATTTGGCAAAAGGAAAGTGTTTCAGGTCTTATTTTATTTGTGGCGGCACATTAAATTTGTCAAGCGCCATTTCTTTTATTTCCCTTTCTTTATTAATGCTTTCTTTGGCACCATTATTATGAAGGTATTACATTGGAGGACATCCAGTGAATAAGCAGATTAAATGTCTTGCGAGTCACTTCAGGAGCACATAAAACATGCAATGCCTTCTCAACAAATCCAGTCTTGCTTTTTTAACAAAAAAGGTATATTGTCATTTATTTACTCACTCTTATCTTGTCCAAAACCAACATGATTCATTTTTTTTTTCTGTGGAACACAAGAAAAGCACTGACCCTCTATTTTTTTCTATAATGGTTGTAAACTATTACTGGGCAATGATGAAAACATGTCAGTATTGTTCCTTTATCAGCTTATGTTTTAACCCTATGTAGTCTAAACCATCAATCCAATCAATCTGACTTAAACCATCAACCTAAAATGAGTGTGATTTTTATAGTTTTTGTTTCACATGCTGGACAGCCAAACATGACATCTGGGTCAAACCAGTATTTAAAGTGACAATCACACCAGCAAGAAGATCTGTATTATTTGCTAGGTCTAGGTTTATATACACTGACTTCAGAAGAGTATTTGCAGTGGTGTGCTGGGAATACACAACAAAAGCGGTAAAGCAGCACAGTCCCTAAATGTGTAAATTCAAAGATAAAAAACAGGAAATAGTTTTGTTCTTTTTTGCTTTTGTTGGTACAAGTTTCATGATTGAGAAGATAAGCATTAAACAATGGTTAGCCGATGCGCTCCAGTCAAGAGAAGAACAATACGTATATCCTCAAAAAGTCATCACTCTATGAAATATATTACTTTGATTTTTGGATAAAGCAGCAAAGATATTTTCTGTCTTAGTTCGCCCAGCAACCATAGATAGTTTGAGGAACACATTGGCCACCCTCCATAAGGTATTACGACCTAAGGGAAAGGCAAAACCTGGAAAAACAATTGTTGACATCAAGAAAAGAAAATGGAAAGATAGGATTTGACTTGAGGCAGCCAGAGTTCTCCCATGGTAGTCCAAAACATGGAGTCTGTTGAGCAAACTGTTCTTGTTCTAGGCCAAGAAAAAGATGTAGATGATTGGCTGTAAAAGAGATAAAAGAGTCGCTATTCCTCTTGTATAATTCTCAGGCACTTAACTGAGACTAAATAGGCAAAAAACAAACAAACATAAAACTATTGATGACCAGATGATCCCATGTGTGGGAATTGGTGATTTCATCATTACAGTGGAAATCACATTGTATGTCTCCTTCAGTGGAGAACACAGTTTCTTCAATGAAGCAGAATTTCAACTATATTCAGTTTATATTTACAGGCAGTGTAAATTCTGCAAATGTGCCAGTATCATGAAAGATCAAGTCCCTCCGAAGACTAGAATCTCCCTTGATCCCCAAATAATTTCATTGACTGAAAGAAATTATGTCTAATCTTTGAGCATCCCTATTCATCAGAATAAAACACTCACTTTAGAAGCTTATAAAGTTTCATAACTGAAAATCATAACAGTGACTTTACATGCAAGCTCAATCCACCCTAAGCTGCTAGCTTACAAATTTTTACTGGATAGACTGCTGCTGACTGATTGCCTTGACGGAAGTGCAGCATTTCAACAGAAGTGATTTTCAAAAACATTCTTGATCTGCTGTGCCAATGTTGCAAAGTTCATCAGTTATGAAACAACATAAGTTTCAGCTATAAAGCAGCTGTACAGAAGACGATGGCATTATTATTAATCTCAGTTCAGTTCAGTGTTGATCAATTATGAAACAACTGCAGTTGCTGCTCCTCTTACCTCTCCAGGGCTCTCCTCGTACCCTCCAATGGACACCTGCAGCAGCCTAGGCATTCAAAGAGCTTCACCAACACCACCTAGACTTCATTTCTTTGTGATTGGCCATGCTCCAGGAATGTGAAAACAGATGCCCTCTCTCGTTTCTGTACAAAGGGGTTAAGAACGAGAGGACCAGCATCCTATTCTGATAGCATATCTGCTGGTCACTCCAGTCTGCTGGAATTTCTTGCAAGAAATCGTACAGGCCCAAGTGAATGGAAGATCTGACCTTTGTCCCCCTGCCACATTACGAATGTATCAGCCAGTTGGTACACACATCATTGAACTTAGGGCACCAGGGGGAGAATTGCATGGTACAGTTGGTTTGAAACAAGTTCTGGTGGCCTTCTCTCTCCTTGGACGTAACTACTTTGTCATGAATTGTGCTGTCTGTGCCCAGTCAAAATCTTCCAACCAGGTTCCAGTGGGTAACTTCTAGATCCTCTTTTGTCTTGAGCAGTGGTTCTTAGTTCATTTTCGAGCCTGGGAGGCTTTCTGTGAACTTTTAAACAATGTCAGTCTTGCCTATAGTTACCATCCTCAAGCTCACTGGTTAAATAAAGTGCCTTAATCAGAAGATAAGCTGCTTTCTCCAAACCTGCTGCTGTCACAACCAGAAGGACTGGTGTCAATACCTGACATGGATGGAATATACTCAGAATTCTCTAAAGAAATCTCCACTGGTATGACCCCCTTTGAGTTTGTACAAGGTTTTCAACCACTATTGTTTCTTTGGTCTGAAAACATACATTGGCCACATCAAAATTCTCAGGTAAATTAATTTAGTCACATATAAACACTTGTTCCCTGCTCATAATTGCATTTCTCCCACCTTTCTTGTTAATTATCGTATTTCTCCCACCTTGCTAAAACCTGTGTGAAGTACTGGCCATCGACCCATGGAGGACCCTCCACCTCCCGAGTTGGACGACCAAGTAGCCTATCAAGTCAACGCACTCCTGGACTCACGTTGGAGGGGCAGGCATATGTTTTGTTAAGTTGTTTGGAAGGGTTATGGGGTTTGGCCTTTTGCCTAATGTTTTAGATTTGGTTGCCTGGGCTTTCCACTGATTTGATCCAATTCTGTTCCAAGAAGTCCAAGCAGCTTGAAACCACCTACTTGAACACAGTTTGGTTTTGCAGCAGTGCTATAAATTAATCCTAGGTTTTGATGTGGTGTCCATTTATTATACCACTTGCAGGTAGGTGATAAAATCATTTTACTGGAAATACTGAAATTTGGTCTATTGAATAAAGACGTCTATGAACTCTGAGTCAACAGCAGTGTGTCAGCACCTGCATGACTGTCCATTCATATTTGTTGAAGGAAATTGTCCAAACTCCCTAGATCCACACTGGACACACTAATAACATTCCCACACAGATGACCACATACTTTCAGCTTTATCTTTAGTGGACATGGGATGATTGGATTTTGTTGCAGCTATTCTAGAAAACACTACCAAAGGCTAAAGGGCTTCAAAAACCTTTTAGGCCTGAAACATACACTATGCATCTATGTGAATGTAGATGTTAGTGGCTATTTCTGTAATTTGTTTTGAAATGTCACAAAACAATTTATATTATACATCACATATTAAGCCTTGCTATATGAGGCACTGCAGCCAACTTCCTCTTTTAAAATCAACTATTTTTCAGCAACAGTTTGAAGAGAATTTTGATGAGCAAGTTAAATTGTTGATAGGTTTATAAGTTATGGGCCCAGTTTCACAGAAAGGGCTTAGACAGGATTAGGCCATAGTTCAATTAGGACATTTAAGTCATTTTTATAAACATGCTTCGGAAAAAAAAAAGCATTACTGGTGTGCTTTTTGAGACAAAACAAAGGCACTGATATATTTTAAGATCAGTCAGTGCAAGTTTCTTTCAGTTGAAACAGCTAAGACTTACATTTTAGTCTAGGACTTGGCTTAAGCCTTGTCTATGAAACCGGGGGATAAATAAGCTATCTGTCCAAAGGTTACCTCTATCACCCCCTTATTAAGTACTAAGGTTTGTTACTATAAGCAACTGTGCAAGTATGTCAACTAATTCTACTAAACCTAACCCTGACCTAACAACCTGCTAATACTTTGAGAGGTAGTTTGAGACTTTGAGATGTACTAAAGTTACTTACAGTTAGTAGACGGTTTAAAATGGACTATCAGCATAAAGTGTAACCGAATATGTTTCTATCTATAGAGATACTTTTTTTTAAATTGGACCAAGTGGCTAGAATATTAAGCAGAGACAGTAATGTTTACACTCTTCTGTAAACTGTACATGAACTTTGTTGTAAAGAACATCACACTTAACCCCAGACAATTCCTACTGAGCTTGTCAATAACAAGCAGGACAGGGTTTCACTAGCTTTAGTTTTGTCTTTCTAGCCTTTTACATTGCAAATAAAAGCAAATAATTATGGAAGAATGAGTCACAGATTTAATTTGTTGCTGTAAATATGAACCTTTTTGCTTTAGCCCACTTTGAGTGCCAACTGTACAGACAACTCCTTCATATTTTTTTTTACGTGTCTATTAAGTTGCTGTGGAAATTAAACATTCACATAATTGAGGCTGAAATTGAAAAACACTAATGCACTTGTGTTACACCTTTTATTTTTCAGCTCTAAAAAAACATCAGCAGTCTTGTGGCTGTGTTTATTGTTATGATTTACTACACATGCTTGGGCAGCTTGTCCACAAAATGCGCCTATACTACACACTGTTTATTACCTCATTTATTTCACCATACACATTATGAATGACTTATGTGACAGTGCATGACAATGCATGCAGCCATTCTCAAACATCTGATTTATGGTTTCCTTTTGGTTCTTTCCAGACCTCTGTGCACTGTGCATGATTTCATTCGTTTTGCTCAGGGTTTTTTGTTTGCTTTTTTGGCTCAAACATAACTCTGAGGGGCAAATTTATATTCCTGGACATACAGATGCTTATACAAATACTTTTCATGGAGTCCATGTTCATATGGTTATTCAAGCAGTGCCAAGTTTCAAAAGACTAGGGGTATGGGATCTTCCCAAAATATCATATTACACACAATTACAATCCATCATCTAAATCACGATCTTCTCAATCTATAGATGTGCTATTGAGAATATCCAGACTGGAATAAACTATTCTATTTGCACATTTTAAAATACAGTATTGCATTAAACAATCAGTTGTCAAAATGGTTATTAAAAATGTTAAACTTTAAAATATTGCATAGTGTTCACTGTATGAATTATATATTTGTTTTTATTAAAGCTACTAAAGTTATTCAGTGAAGAGCAGTAAGTGATTTTCTCTTTGTCTTTTGTTGTTTGATTAAGAATAATGACACAGACAGTAGCAGGTATTTGCACGTATACGCTTTAAGGACGAATGCACAGACCTAATATACTGACACATATCTGATTTCTTTCCCAGCTGTTTATGTTCACTTAAGTCATAACTGCCTGTCTTTACATAAATACTTGTCAAGACAGACATAGACATATTTTTGGGTATATATGACCATTAATGTGCGTATCTGAAACCCTCAGAGCGTGCACACAGAAAGCACAGTCTCTTTTAAGCACAGTTTAATGTGCTTTTAATAACTCTTTTTAAATAAAGCGTGTAGAATGCATTTTACAACAATCATGTTACACGATTTGACTGATTTTAATGTTAAGTTTAGGCTTTTAAGGAGGAGCCAAAAATGCATTTCATAATCGTTGGAAACCAAAATCGAAAACTGAAACTAAAATTTGATATATCGCACAGCTCTACTGCTAGCTCATGTTAAATGAAGTTTGTTTGATGTACACACAATGTACCGATCAATGAACTGCAAGAATGATTGGATCGATAAGATTTCAAATTGCTCTTGTGATACTTTGTCATACACCGATCAGTCTGTGAAGCACTGGTTCAAGTTGAACACACCTATCGTTTTTCAAATACGCCACCACACCTGAAAGACATACATATAACAGAGACACATGATATAATTTGGCCACAGTTGTAGTTTTAACATTATCACAAGGACATAAAAGATCACAATCTCTATGATTCGCTGGAAAAGTAGATTGTGGATGCCTTCAAGATTGATGATGATAATATAAAATTATCAGATCGCACACCCCTACTAAAGTCCCTAGAAATTATATCTGTATTTTGATTTTTGACTTATGCAGATGATTTCATCACACAGTATTGTAGATTATTCAATACATTAGCTTTACTGTGTCAACATACCGTCATAATCACTTTCATGTTAATCTGAGTTCATGTTCTAAATAGCCATAACCAGTTAGGAGTAACAAGACATTTCTCTTTCTGTGACATCATGCTGGCTAGCTTTACCCACTGTAACATTATTGGTCCATATTCACACCCTATAGCTGTGTAACGATGGTGCATTCATGGCAAACTATAATTATGTGATTCCGACCTGTAAAAAGCATTCATGTCTTTTTTAAAAAGAATTGCAAGTTGTATTTTCAATTGCGTTTTTCATATGTGGACTCATAAATTGACTCATAAATCTTGCATTACCATTTGCGTGTTCACTTTTGCGAATGCACAGTGGCTGCAAAGTTTTAAATGGAAAAGCAAAGTACATTGGAAACGTCTCAGGTTACGCATGTAACCATGGTTCCCTGAAGGGAACGAGACGCTGCATCGAAAACGCTATGGGAATGCCTCCAGCGTGACCGCGCTCTGAATCACGTGTAATCTGTCCAATGGAAGGGCGAGACATCACGGGCGGGTGACGTAATCGGCCAGGAAGCATGTGCGATAGAACCGGCGTCAGCATCTAAGAATGAAGCAACCGCTCGCAGGGATGCCAGAAGTATGGCCTCAAGACGCAGCGTCTCGTTCCCTTCAGGGAACCATGGTTACATGCGTAACCTGAGACATTCCCTTCCAGAAACTCGAG
>JAFVLL020009736.1:0-30446 GCA_021397915.2 Tor tambroides | reverse complement strand
AAAAAAAAAAAACCCGACACGGGATTCTGAGAGTTTACCTGCGGAAATAGCCACACCCATGTACACGAGGCCCGTTATGAGGATAGCCAACAGCGTTCCTTTCGGGATGGCCATTTGAGGGTCCTTAGAGAAATTTTTAAAAATTACCGAAAACCTTTGCAGAGACTGTGATGAATAATAAATACGCGGTGAGGAAACGCTTGCCGACACTCACTGCTAGATCTCCTGAGATGTTGGCTCCAGCCAAAATGCCTGTGGCAGCCGGGAAGAAGATGGAAAAAACAGAGAAAAACGTCTGCCCTCGAAAGTCCGGGCCAAAGTTATCTGCCAAGATGCCCGCTAAAAAGACAAGACGTCCGATAATTATGTAGTGACATTATGGAAAACAACAGGAATGACTAAAGAGAAAACAACTACCTAATTTTTAAACTCAGAACTCAGGTGGCTGTCCCAAACCCTAACCCCTAAATTTCAACTTATGAAAATGATATTGAAATAATTTGTTTTGTTTTTTTTTAAAGTGAAGTTCATTTTATATATTTTTTGTAAATTATGAAACTTGTCCCACATTTTTCATGTCACTACCAAAACAGTATGTTTTAGTCCATTGGCTGAGACTGATTTTAACTAAACCCATAAATTTATGATCAGGAAATATTCCTGTGTCCCTCTCTCTCATAGCTACATGGAGAGTAGATAGGTCCCATCATTTTGAAGTAAATGTGTTCAAAAGTCTGAAAATCTGTGTGTAACTTTAAGGAACATCACTACCGAACACCTCTTTTCTGCAATCAAGCACACTTTTTGGGAGTTATTCCATAACATTTAGTTTTTATATGTATAGCACTGTTCAGAACTTTGCTAGCTAACCATGTGCTGATTAGCATCTTTGAGCTAGGTTCAAAAGTATCTAAAATTGTCATTACCAAAACATGTCATGTAGTGACAAAAGGGAACACATAATCCTCATATTTGGGGAAATAAACAGAATTTTAGTACAGTTATGCAATTTTTTTTTTGTATTTTAGTATGTTTTAGCAGAGTTTTTAGTTTGCAAGGTCAAATTTTGTAATGTGATGTGGTCACTACCAAAACATTACTGTCACTACCGAAACTTGGAATGTTTTTTCAAAAATAAAGTATACTGAATTATCAACTAAGATGCTATGATAGTTTTTGGTTCAATCATGTATATTCCAACTAATGAATCCTTAACTTTGAACTTTATGCCTTTTACAAAGAAAGACTGGATTCAAAAAACAACAAATCTCATAAATTAAACTTGAAATATTGTTAAAAATGTAATTGTTATTGATTTTCCTCTGAAAATGTTTTAATAAAATAGCAAAAAAACATTTACAATCTAGATGTGAGCAAAATCTTAATAGGTCAATATAACTCTTCTAATTAAATTATTATTATTACTACTGTGTTTCACTAGTGACAAATTTTTGGGAGAGGACAAATATTCAAAAACTTTCTGAAAATACAATGAGAATTAACTGCACAATTATTAGAAATGTGTACCTTGGATATTATACAATTTGCATACATATACATTTTTTCCAAGACTTTTCCAACTCTGACTTTGGACCAATTCTGTAGAAAGCCCCATTAATATTGTACCATCAAAAAAAAACTATAGCAAATCTCAGAAGCCTTGGTTTCATGGTTTCCATCTTTTGAATTTAAGTTTTCATTCTCTCGCCAGGGAGTAATTCACAGCACAAAACGCAGTGTTCAGCACAAACCATGTTTATCAAACACAGTAGAGTTTGATTTGACACACACCCTTTTACATTTTAAAAAAAACAGTTTATCATGTACATACAGCTTTGTTTTCTTCCTGCTGTCTGCACGATCTACCAGAAGAGAAGAGCTGGTCTAGATGAGCTCATTCTTACCATCATAGCTGAAGAAGCCAAATTTCTCCTTGGACGCAACATGGATGAAGCTCCCAATGAAGTAGTTAAAGATGGCAGTGACCAAAATGACCAAGAGGAAAATTTGTGCCTGTGAAACAAAATCAAATGGTGAATTCATAAGGTCAGCACTGGCTAATGATCAAAGAAACCTGAATATGCACTAAATCTCCTGCCTTGGCCTCCCACTCCATTCCAGCCACTGAGATGCCGAGAAGCAAGATGACCGTAATGGTTCCGACGATCCTAACGTCATTAATCTCATCGAGCATGAGCGCACCGGAATTCTAGACGGACACAAACACATATGATTATTCAGTCTACACACCATCATATTAAAGCAAACCGAGCAATGTATGAGAGAACAGAATTGAGTCTCTTACAATGAGCAGCTCAACTACAGTTTCTGCAAAGCCCACGACGTACATGGCCACGGCCACAGCGTTGGCAAAGGCAAATATCAGCCCAATGGAGCCGCCAAACTCTGGGCCCAAACTTCGAGATATTAAGTAATACGCCCCACCTGAAGAAAAGATATTAAATGGATCACCTTTCTGAAAAGCCAAATTGAGGATTTACTGTTGCATCATTAAGAGACCCTTCAAAATATTCTGAAAATCATACTATTATGATTTCATGAACAGATACATATAAACACTTCAAGTCCATTGCTTCAAGACCCACATGTCTTCCGAAGGGGAAAGGTGGCCATACATACATTGCTTACTCACACATTCAATTATGTTATTTTGGTATTTTATCCAAGAGCGGTTCATCATTTGGTTATTTTGGCCAGACAAATGCTACACAGTTTTCCAATGAACTCAAATCATTAACTAATTATGGTCCTGCCCTTGTGTTTGTTTTTCATGTTAACTGCATTTTGAGAGCTTTCTGAATAAACGGTTGAATCATTTAGGCTAATTTGACTATTGGCAGCAGGAGCAAAAAGTAGAGCAGTGTATGTTGTGGATATAGCAGCGGTAGACAAATACATTGTGTGTCTCAATGATATTTCCCAGTGATATAGTGAGAAGAGGAAGGGGCCCAGGACTAAACCCTGAGGTACCCCCTGTGGATAAGATCATAAAGGGTCGAGTTACCAATAACAAAACAGTACTCTCAGCTATGCTGAAACATCTCCCCCATATTCAAGCCCAGTCTACAGATTTTCCTAATAATCAGGGGTGAGAAATATGCACAGATCGAGTACAGATTGAGTTGAGTGAGTGTTTATTGCTAGATCTTATTTATGAAAGTGCGTGTATGTGTGTGTGTGTGTATTAATAAATGACTGGAATACCAGAGAAGATTAGGCCTAATCTCAGATTAACAGCTACACACCTCAGTGACGGGAAGAACTAGCACAAAACAGCGCATTAAAAAACATGCATGCAATGCTGAAAAACTAAGTATGTAAAGTGGTGAATGTAATGTTCTGATGAGTGTGAGAAAACAGTTGTCTAAACTATATGAAAAGAGTGACAGCTAAATATCAATGAGGATCTCAAACAAACCCAATCACACACACACACACACACACACAAACCCTCCCGTGACTGGGTTAATAACTAACGCCTGAGGTGCTCATGGAAAAATATTGATTCGCTTTCACATTGAAACAAAAACGTTATTCTAGTGCCAGCACCCTGCTCTCAGATGAAGGCCTGTAGAGAGGGACAGCTATCCATTTCTGACTTCCAGATGGCCAAAAAACTCACAAGTGCCTGAGAGAAAACCATTGCCCTCTCCAAACACTCCACTGAATTTCCCCACAGCCTGTGAGATCTGGAAGCGTTACGCTGAGTACCTTACTGCCCCTTCACCCTCCATTAGCGTAGTGCTAGAACGGTTAGATGGGTCACACTCATGCACTCAGACAGGAGTTCAAAAAGACTATTCCACCAAAAATGAGAGAAAAAAAAAAAAACGTGTGAAGGCCTCAGGAACAGTAACTCCACCCTATAGGGTTCATAAAACAAGAGTCTGTATGTAAATGTAAAGTTAACGATATGCAAGTAATGACTTTACGTAACAATAACTGCTGCCACCAAAATCACTTTCAGGAATCTGTCCATTTTCTCCTCTTTCCTCATCATGGGTGCATTTCTGGTCTGTCGTCAGCCGTGTTTTCAACTTCTACAACTTGCTGTTGTAGTAAATGTCCACATTTGATTGAGGAATTACGGCTACTAAAACAATAGAAAGAAGACTTTTACTTGTCCTTTCAGTGTTTGCTTGTCATTTTATTCTTTATATAGTAGTATATTTAATAAGAGCTCTTATTAAATATACCACTCTAGTCTATAAAGAACAAAATGACAAGGGAATACTCAAAGGACAAGTGAAAGTCTTTTTTCTATCATTTTTGTTATGCATGTCACATCTGCCCGCAGATGAGCTTAAAATGTCAACCCTGATAGGGTCACTTGTGTACAGTAAACAATTGGATGTTTACAGAATATCAGCATTTATTCACATTGTGTCATTTGTGTGTGTAAGAGTTGTACAAAAGGCACCCTTTGATAGGGCCCTATGATTTCTGTGATGCGGAAAATGCGGACGGAATCAAGGAAACCAGTCAATTTACAGTATAAAAGCAGAATGTCACGGAATTTGCCAATTTTTGGAATAATAAATCAAAAGTAGGTCAGTACACTTGAATCAAAACACGATATGGACTAGTGTCTGTGAATATTAAGCCGCAAAAATACTATTTAAATATGAATCCTGCATGTTCTGCATGTCTCTGTGTGAATGAATGGCGCAGACGCGCGGTTTTGTTTACTACACACATACTAATTAAAATCTAATGAAACCATTAAAATGGAATCCAGAAAAGTAACAGAAAACAGAATTTGGTAAAAATAATAATAAAGCATTCCATAGGCCCTTAATGTAATTTGTGTTAAACTTTTAATAAATTGCTGTTATATTGTGTAAGTTTCGCGATTTTCATGAAAAGGGAATGCAGAAGAAATTAAAACTGAATTTGGAAAAAATAACATGGATTTCATAGGGCCCTACTTTGAATGGACTTTGCACCAATGTAAGTCACAGTGTGGTGCCAATGCACTTTTTAAAATTTACCTCCTCGTACAAAGCCATTGGTGGCGATCGCAGAGGTCGAGCAGCCTGTGATGGTAGTCACAACAGTTGCCATAATAACAATGATGCAGGAATACGCTGTGGAAATAAAAAGGTGAAACAACTCATGGTTATCAGGTTCAGCACTAAACACTAGCCGTTTGCGGCTGGCTTCTGACTGTATGCAGTACATTTCCAGCGTCGGAGCTGCTAAATGACAGCTGACTGCTCATGGCGCCTAACAGCCACATTCAGCATGTGCATGAGAAATGACTGCAGCTCGATGGAAAACACAAGAGTTTGCCTGTGAATTGAAGTGCTAATTCACACGGCCGACCAAAGTCAAACCTACCAATTCCAGCCTGGCCCACGATCCATGTCATTCGAATGAAGAGCATCACGCCCCATATGTTTAACATGCAGCGCACCTGCACAGAGGAAGGATGCAGTTTAGACTCATGCTGACAAAAACATCAACGACCAAAGCCGTTTCTCAAACCTCATTCAACGGGAAGATGAACGCTGGACAGGAACCCATCGGTGTTTGAAGGAAAGCTGCGGACTGAGGTCTATCGACTGCATGTGTGGCATCACGTCCGTTACAACAAAAGACTTTCATCAGTATAACAGCTACACCTCTACAGGAGAAACAAACCTGCCCAGAGCTCCAGAGGGTTTTGCCAAAGTAGTTTATTATTCGATCTGGAAAGCATCTAGAATAATCTTTTAGTGGCGTAACTACTAGGGCTGGAATGGCTGAAAAGCTAAATTCGAATTTTGTACTCATGTGTCGAATTACCAAAATTCGAATTATATTCAAATTTAAAGGGCATAATTTCAGTTAGGGGCTACAAGAGGGCGCATCGAGCATAATACTACGTATGCACATTTATTAAAAGCAATAAATTAACACGACTATCTTTGAAAAAAAGTGCATAATGTTTAAAATAATGTTTATAAACCAAATATAATTACTTAAGTTTCTTAAACAATTAGAAACAAAACAGCATCATGTATGCATGCATAGTTTAATACAAGGGACTGAAAACCAAAGAGTACTTTTTTCATTTAAAAACATAAGATGGAATAGGAAGAAACCCGGCATAAAGTTGAGGCATGTTTTTAAAAAGTTGAACTTGCATTCATTTTACATGGCTTTCTAAACAAGTGGCTCTTTTGTGCGAGACGCAAGTGCAACGGTGATAGATGTTCCTATAGAACACGCGATAAATATGCGTTCTGTGTGAACGGCTTGGTTTCAGTTTTGATGTTCTCTTTTTCCACAATATTTTGAATAAACAACGCAGCGTCGCCGCATCTAGTGGGTTCAACTGGATAGGCTAACAAAAACATTTTTAAAAAACGACACTTACATCATCCCATCTTGTGCGATATTAATAAGGCTGCCTGACGCACACCTAAAATTCGGATTTTTATGTGGATTAAAATGTGGATTTTTATTTTAAATTCAACAAATATTCGAAATTCAATTTTTTTTTTGACAGCCCTAAACTATGCAATTAATCGCATGGGATTATCACGCGCATCTCGTCACTAAAGCCAGTTCCAGATGAAACAGCTTCGATTTTGAACGCGATAGCTTGTCAGTGAACTACGGCTCTGTGTAGTAAATGTCGCTCCATCTGAAAGCAGGTGATAGCGATTTACTACCAGTTACAGAACCGGCTTTACTGACGAGATGCGCATGACAATCGCATGCGATTAATTGCACAGCCCTACTACAGTTCTCGTTGGTAAACTTCTGCCTGGTGTATCATGCCAAAGTCGCTGGCATGTTTACCAGCTTTACATGGTCATAACAGCATGGTGATCTGCTGTTTTCTGCAGCTCAGAACGGCTCCGTTCACAGTGAATGAATGTAGCGAAATCATTTATTTCATGTGCTGTGATTTTAAATCGCACGTTTGGGAATGCAACACCCACCAGTTATGCTTTATTTTCGCAGCAGATGATTACAGCATTTCACTAGATTTGTAGAGAGACGCGTTTTTGTAAGCCTGTTTTCACCGAAGCTGGAGTTTTCCTTCAAAATAAAAGCTCTACTGCCATTTCCGTCAAAATAAAAGCTTAAAAGTGCAGTATGAATTGCTGACAGCTAACGTTAGTGGTTTAGATGCAGTCCAAATTCAAAATATCTTTCAAGTGTAGAAATTAGGAAAGGAGTATTGTAATTTCCCTAGTGTAGTGTAAAGCAAAAATAATATACCTATGAAATATTCATTTTCATTTATTTTACAGTGCAATTGTTTTACAAAATATGGCCATTACTGTCATAGGAATAACAATAATATAAAATTGCTGTTATTACTATTATATTCTAATTTGGCTTCCTAAAACACCAGTGTGAAAGTAATTTAAATTTAAAATAAAAAGAGGGTTGAGTCCCCTTTAAAAGTTCAGGTACAAGTCAATTTACTGACTTTTTTCTGAAGTTTTAAGAACATTACAGCTCTTAATTTTGAACTCAAAGTGCATTAGATAGAATAATTTAACTTTAAAATGTACAAAAGTTGAATTTTTTTTCCTCAAGTCTTCATTTGTCTTTTTTTTTTTTTTTTAAATATCACAATAAATATTGTATCATGGACTTCATATCGAGATGATATCGTATCATCAATAGTGTGCTGTAATGTTCACTAACTGGCCTCATGTACTTCCAGTGTAAGTGAACCTATACCTAAAACTTTAGACCGTTTTGTTTTTACTGAAAGATGAGCTGAAGTTTTCTCCTGAGGTAACAGACATTACACCACAAAGCCTGTCGACGGAGAACCCGGATCAGTCCTTCAAACACAATTGAACACAAACCGGTTTCAAAGATCGATTGAATTCCTGTCGTGGTTTGAAAGACACTTTGGATGAAAATGAATTTCCACTTGTTGACACTATGAGAAGCTGTTTGGTGTCAAATGTTAAGACTGGGAAGGTGAAAATGAGGACAATTTTAAGGACAAGGAAGACCTGTCAAAATATCGACCAAGAGACAAGAAGCAGAGCTGATCTGTGAACCATAAAGCTTTTACTGGATTGTCAGCGAGGAAAACGGTCTGTACTGAGCAAAGCCACAGCTTGTTGAGAGTATTAGCATATTAAACATTACAAGACCACGACAGTTTAACATTCAGCCTCTAATAGGAGTCCCTAGAGGCAGCAGATACAGCAAACCAATAAAAAAAAATAAGTTATCACCCACAGTAGAAAAATCTCACTCACTCATCGCCCACATTATAGTCATTCCCATCTTTGATTCTGTGTGGGTGCCACAATTCTTAGACAAATGACATTAATCACAGCGCTGAGGCATGTTTGAGTCCTCTTACCAGCACTCCTTTGATCCAGCCGAACTTCACCACTCCTTTAGACTCGGAGGCTTCTTTAGCTGCGGCCTCCTCTGCAGGAGTCAACTCCTCACCGTTAGCAAAGCCATCCTCGAACGGCTCCTGCAATCGCAGATAAACACGCATGAATATGTCTGACTGAGTATCAAGTAACATGCAATGATGAATCACTCAAGGCCTGCTCAACCTTTGAAAGAACAGTAACATATTAGCACTGTTATCTTCAAGTAAAAAAGTTTCTCTCATGCCGTGTCATAATATTACTTTTTGCAGTAACTAGTAGTGTAACATTACTAATAAGATTCCAGTAATATTACAGTTACTCTCCATAAAACAGCTCGTTGCTTACTTTTGATGCCTCAACGCCTACTGATTTGAAATCCAACAATTCCTAGATTTATTTTAATAATTTTCACGACACGTGAAGTCACCAGTGCAAGCTTGGAATATGAAAAAGCATACATGCATTGCATTGATTTTGTCAGGAGAAAAGATGATCTGGACAGCGATGTGTAAGTTGTGGCATTACTTGATCCCGATATAAATTGTATAACTAAAATTAAAAATCTCGTTAGAAAACAAAACATTTCCTTTCAAACTCATGTGATTTGAGAAAATACATCATGAAATATAATCGTATATGGATAATATATTATATTATCCATTATAACGGATAATAATGGAAAACATGGCTACAAATAGCTTCAAGCTACACAATTAATGAGAATAATACAACACTATAGATAATGCCTGATTCACTCTGACCTGCTGGATCCTATTGGTCAAAAAAAGAGTGATACCACTTAATGTATGGATTCAGAAAGTTAACTGGCAACTACTTATCTTTGCCAGTCAAAGTTCCTGCTGAAGCAGGATCTGAATCCACAGCAAACCTTAGCTGATTATTAAGTCAGAAAGTGTGCATCAATTACTCATCAGTGAAGGAGCTGCAGCATGAGGCCCAGCGTCACTGGAGCCGTCAGTCAACACGGACTGGAGCGGGAGAGGGGATACGGCAGAGGATGAAAACACGGCTTTGTTTGAGCTTTTCAGCAGCGAGGCTCAGTGAAGGGCACGTGAAAGACTAGACGAGTCCTTGACGGGGCTCTCCATAGGTGCAATGGTTTTAATACTGTTCAAACTGTATTCTCTATTCCCTTAAATGGGGGGGGGGGCGATATGGCAAAAATATCATATGATTTTTTTTTTTTTTTTTTTTTTTTTAGAAATATCATGATTTTAAATCACGATTCTTTGTCATGGTGGTTTTACTTTTTTGCAAGTTGTCTGAGCATAACAGCCAAACTAATTTCCCCACTATGAAGACAAAGCCTTTTCAAGTAACAAAATATAAAAAACAATGGCGGATATTTAGGCCAAAGTGGGTGAAAATATAAATCTTTGTCATTATTTTATCTTGGTTATTAATAAAATAAGAACAAAGATACACATGTTTTATTTTCAGGTATTTAGCAGTAGCAGCATTCAAGAAACTGAATGAACAAATATAAAAATAAAACACTATATAGACCGAGTCCTATTAAAGCAACTGTATTAAAGTTTTTCAGTCAAGAGCAGTGAGTGATTTTTCTCTGTTTTCCTTGAAATTAATAAAACAGCAGTTCACCCAAAAAAATAAATAAATATTATATATTTTGCAGAACGTGGAAAACCTAACACTTGCTGGTCCCCATAGTATTTTTTCCTACTATTAAATTCAATGTGGATCAGCAACTGTTTGGTTTTCCATGTTTTTCAAAATATATCTTTTGTGTTCACCACAAGAAAGACATTAATACAGGTTTGGGACAACATGTGAGTGAGTAAATAATGACAGAAATTAAATTTTAGGGTGAACTATCCCTTTAATGACAGTCAGCAGCATGTTTAGTACTGTCCCTTTAAGACCGGCACGCTTCTAATATACAGGCACGCATCTGTTTTGCTCTCAACTGTTTACTTTCATTTTAGACATAACCAACTGTGGTTATATGTAAACCTTTTGTGTTTTGACAGTATTAGCGCAAAAGATAACTTAGTCCAGTAATCAGGCGCTGTTTGACAGGCTTTTTTGTGTGCGCTCTTCAGGTGTACACGCTCAGAAAAAGTGCATGTCAGAATGAAACGTTTAACAGGCAATGCTTTAAAGCACATGCAAAATAATGCACTTTTGTGATTGGGTACTCTCACAAGACACTGTACTTATTTGCAGAGTTAACACTGATGTGAATGCATTGTACAGTATATTGAGATGGAGGTGCCAGAAATGCAACTGATAGAATGTGCACTGTAGCACGATACTACGATATTTCTTCAAAAGCAGATCATGGAGACATTTTTATCGTCCACGATCAAAAGTCGTCATGTCGCACACCCCTACCCTTAAACCTACCCCTCACAGAAAACACATTGCATTTTTAGAATCATTTAGTCAAACGTGTTTTTTTTCTGTAATATAAACATGCACTGATAAACATTCACAAGACTAGGAACATGAATTAGGAAAGTAAAGAGTAGTTTTCATCTCCATGTTGACTAATTAAACATCTCATGAGATGTCATCTGTGCAGCACTAACTATTCAGGTGGTTATTGAAATGTGACCCTGGACCACAAAACCAGTCATAAGGGTCAATTTTCCGAAATTGAGATTTATATATCATATGAAAGCTGAATAAATAAGCTTCCATTGACGTATGGTTTGTTAGAATAGGACAATATTTGGCTGAGATACAACTATTTGAAAATCTGGAATCTGAGGGTGAAAAAAAAAAAAAAAAAAAAAAAAAATCTAAATATTGAGAAAATCTCCTTTAAAGTTGTCCAAATGAAGTTCTTAGCAATGCATATAACTAATCAAAAATTAAGTTTTAATATTTATGCTATGAAATTTACAAAATATCTTCATGGAACATGATCTTAATATCCTAATGATTTTTGGCATAAAAGAAAAATGGATAATTTTGACCCATACAATGTATTTTTGGCTATTGCTACAAATATACCTGTGCTACTTAAGACTGCTTTTGTGCTCCAGGGTCACAAATGGAAATATCAAGAGATTACAGCAAAGCCGATCCCTGATTTACAGCCACTTGCTGTCTTTGATACTACAATACAGACTGGAAAACGAACACCACAAACAGCATGTTGATTCTGCAGAGATCCTGAAGTCTCACACAGACTCCAGTCATCACGTTAACATCAGTGTGACCTGCATTCTTCATCTTACTAATAAGGGTGTGAATCAGCACTGGTTTCACGATTCGATTCAGTTACGATGATCATGTCAACAATTGGATTCGATTCGATATCACGATGCATCACGATTATATCAAATTTATTTTGTGCATTTTTATTAAATTATATAAGCAGGCTACTTTTTAAAATAAGTAGTCAACATTTAAAGTGAATCAAAACCTTTCATCAATGTTGTCCAAAAACCAAAACAATCTGTTCTTAATATCTGATGAACTTTTGTGATCCACTTCAAATGTTGACTACTGTAATTAAAAATTAATAATAAATCCAAACAATTGTTAAGATATTTAAACAAGTAAATATAGCTTCAAAACATACAAGCAAATATAAAGTAATAAAGGGGGGAAAAGACAATTACTAGTGATAAACAAAAGTACTTTCAGTATCTGAGAGTGCTTTAAGTATCCGAAAGTTTACAGATAATCATAGTTATGGGTTTTTCTTTTTTCCTCAGCATTATTGCCGTTTGATTATTACTGATGAGGTCATAGACACCGGCAGCTTCAACAAGCTGCATTCACACTAATGCACAGATCTGTTTCCACATATCAGATGATTTGTCCTGTTCTGAAAATAACTGACTGTGATCAATGTGTTATCATTCCAAATGCATAAATGAAAGCATATCTAAGTAAAAGACTGGAATAACGGCGAGTGGAAGCACACACTGTCAAGCAATGCACACGCGTCTCTCAGCGCATATTCTGTGCAAATGAAGCCCACTGTGATTGTCTCTAGCGCACACCATATGCAGGAAAAAGCCAAGCTCAGAATCAGATTCAGAGCATGGTTTTTCCTAAATGTGCCCAGATCTCAGATTTAAAAATTGTAGGTGCAGTTGTAATACTTGCGTGACAAGCATGTATGCAAATGACATCAGTAGGCTATAATCGATTATGGTCTATTACTGCATCGATGCAGAATCATCCATGCAATGATTAATTTCAACACCCCTACTTACCAAGCCCAAAAATGTTGGTGGAGCTCCACATCGGGCAGAGATGTGCAGTCACAAATGTGACCCTGGAGCACAAAACCAGTCTTAAGTAGCACGGGATATTTGTAGAAATAGCCAAAAATACATTGTATGGGTCAAAATTATGGATTTTTCTTTTATGCCAAAAATCATTAGGATATTAAGATCATGTTCCATGAATATATTTTGTAAATTTCCTTCCATAAATATATCAAAACTTCATTTTTGATTAGTAATATGCATTGCTAAGAACTTCATTTGGACAACTTTAAAGGCAATTTTCTCACGATTTTCTAAAATTTTTTGCACCCTCAGATTCCAGATTTTCAAATATTGTCCTAACCTAACAAACCATACATCAATGGAAAGCTTATTTACTTTCAGATGATGTATAAATCTCAATTTTGAAAAATTGACACTTAAGACTGGTTTTGTGGTCCAGGGTCACAAATTTTAAAGATGGATTAGCAGTGTGAACACATCCAGTAAAGAAAACAGCGCAGGCTGTGGATGAAACGGTCAGAGATCATGTGTTTGGTTGAGTTTGCGGACATCACTATGTATTGGCTGTACACCAACACACAACTAAAACAATCTACAGCTGATGACGAGCGCTCACAGACTAACAGAAACAGCCTGAAATCCTACAGCAGACTCACAGTCACATTACTGGAGATGCTGACCCTTCCGCAGACACACATAATAGAGTTACACTGCATCAACGTCTCAATCTGATTTCTCTTTCACAGTGCTACTGATCTCTTGCAGAGCTGCTGTCTCCAAAGATTTCTCAAGATTCTGGCCTTCCAAATGAAGTCACTTCCCACTAAAAAACATTTACTGGATGTATTTACTCCCTGTCCTCACTTGAGATCACATTCTCCTGAGATGAACAACACAGAAGCTGCAACGCAGGTCCCTGTTCTTCCATAAAGAAAGACTAAAAGCCAGTAGTGTGCTGAAATGCAAAGAAATATTGTAACATTATAACAAAACACATGAATTTCACCAGTCCTTGTGCCATCTGACTATGCAGCATGGTAGCTTGAAAAAAGAAAAAAAAAAAAAAAAAAAAAATCCATATAAACAAAAAACAAAAAAAAAAAAAAAAAAAAATCCATATAAACAAAAACTTTAGTCTAAATAAAACACTAGCAGTCAAAGGTTTTTGAACAGTAAGATTTTTAATGTTTTTAAAGAAGTCTCTTCTGCTCACCAAGCCTGCATTTATTTGATCCAAAGTACAGCAAAAACAGTAAAATTCTGAAATATTTTTACTATTTAAAATAACTGTTTTCTATTTGAATATATTTTAAAATGTAATTTATTCCTGTGATCAAAGCTGAATTTTCAGCATCATTACTCCAGTCACATGATCCTTCAGAAATCATTCTAAATGCAGGCTTGGTGAGCAGAAGAGACTTCTTTAAAAACGTTACTGTTCAAAAACCTTTGACTGCTAGTGTACATAATGTCATAAAGTACAACAGCTTTTATGACATGCGATTTATAAGTCAGAAAGAGTCCGTTATATACTGTACACACCATGGAAATAAAGGGATACTGTGCTCCCAAGATATCAACAGTTTTGTTTCTCAGGGAGGGATGCTGATGGACTGATCTGTAAGTAAATAACATAATTAACATGGATCAACAGAAGGCACATTTTACCCACACGGCTCCAAACGCATCATGGAAAACAATCCCACCCCAGTCTCAATTAGGATGTGGTGAATGGGCCGCTCTGTTGCCCGTTTCATTATGGTTTCAAAATCTCACATCCAGTTTGGTCCTGACATGGGAAAAAGCCAGAACCCACTCTAAACAGGAAGTCAGCACTTGGGTCGCCCCCTGAAGAAATCTCCAGAATCTGGCAAACAGCCGCTCAAGAGCTCGGGGTGGGGGGGGGATAATAATTCATACATTTAAAAAAAAAAAAAAAAAAAAAAAAAAAAACACACACACACACAACAACAACAACACTTCATACATACATATATAAAAAAAATAATAAAAGTAAACTGACATTCCCAGAAAAAGAACCACACTTCATACATACATTTAAAAAAAAATAAATAAATAAAATAAAGTAAATTGACATTCCCAGAAAAAAAAAAAAAAAAAAAAAAAAAGTCGCTAACTCAGTTAGCTGGATTTGATTGCTGATGATTTTGCTTGATCTTGGATCATTTGGTTCTTTGAATCTCATCCTGGACTTGCTGTCATAGCAACAGGTCCATTAGCTTAAACCTGCTCAGGAACAGCTTATTTCAGGTAAACCGGATTAGACTGCATCTTTTTAAGCAGAATTGATACTTAAAATCTGTCCCAGCCACTGCTACTTTATTATAAGAGTACCCTACTGGTCCAGGGACAATAATTTAAAATAATTGTAATACTGTAGACACAGCCAGTTTTATTCATTGAAAGATTTATTAGTGATGAAATAATTACTTTATAATTGTATTGGGGCCTTACACTCATGCTATACAGTTAATCTGAATCATGCATTCATTTGAGTGGAGACAGTGGCTTGATGGAGCGCAGGAGATGCAGATAACTTTAAGAAACTTTAATTAATGTTGTCACAACAAATCTGCTTCAAAGATCAAATTAAATGAATTGCTAATTACAACACTGAATTAAAAATGTAAAGCCTGTACAAAAACTAGAAATCATGAATATAAATAATTGGGAATCATGTAAAAAAAAAAAAAAAATTAAAGACAGTGCACATTTCATTTATTTATTATAACATTTATGTAGTTTTGTTCACTTGGCTGTTTCCTTATGAAGGTCCAGAAATTTGTCAACTTTTTCGTCAGGTGTCTTTTTAATATGATGTCATTACGTTGCTATCTTGCCGTCAGCCAATCGCTGCATTGCTGATCTTAGACAACTTAATCCAGATACGCAAATTCAAACCAAATTAGCCAGAGATCAGTTATCAGGATTAGAAGATCTGGAATCTTTCAAATCATCTCAGGTGTAATAAGTGACATATGAAGAACGGGCCCCTGGTTTCACAGACAGTCATGCACTCAGGAAACCTTATTAGCAGTGTATACTAGCATGCTGTACATGAACATAGGGCCCTATGATTTCCGCGATGCAGTAAACGCGGACGGAATCGCGGAATCCAGTCATAAAAACGGAATTTACAGATTAACGCGGAATGTCACGGAATTTGTCAAAGTTTGGATGAATTAATCAAAAGTAGGTCATTACACTTAAATAAAATCGCGATATGGACTAGTATCTGTAAATATTAAGCCGCAAAAGTCAATTAAAATATTAATCCCGTATGTTCTGCGCATCTCTGTATGAATGGAGCAGACGCATGGCGCTCGCGGTGATTTCAGCGTCTGCCGTCTCAATGAGGACATAAATACATGAACAACATCTCCAAAACTGCTCTGAATCACTTCACGAGCATTTTACCATTTCATTTGAGTAAAACTAGCATCATATCATATACACACAGAACTATAAAGGTATTCACGGCAACCCGTCAAAATAAAAGTTTGGTTTAACTTATTAGGCATTGTGCCAGAAATAAGCTATATTACTATTATTTAGTAGAATGTACGTACTACTACTACCACCACCACCACCACTACTACTACCACCACCACCACTACCACTACTACTACCACCGCTACCACTACTACTACCACCACCACCACTACTACCACCGCTACCACTACTACCACCGCTACCACTACTACCACCACCACCGCTACCACCACTGCTACCACCACCACCACCACTACTACCACCACCACCACCACTACCACCACTGCTACCACCACTGCTACCACCACCACCACCACTACTACTACTACCACCACCACCACCACCACTACTACCACTGCTACCACCACTACTACCACCACCACCACCACTACTACTACTACCACCACCACCACCACCACCACTACTACCACTGCTACCACCACTACTACCACCACCACCACCAACACCACTACTACTACTACCACCACCACTACTACTACCACCACCACCACCACTACTACTACTACCACCACCACCACCACTACTACCACTGCTACCACCACTACTACCACCACCACCACCACCACCACTACTACTACTACCACCACCACCACTACTACTACCACTGAAAAATAATAAAACTTTATTTTAAGAAATAATCACAAAATATTTTAGTTTTAGTTTTAATAGTAAATCCCCTTTATTTGCCAAAAATGTAAATGTTTAATTTTCATTAATTAAAATATAAATTAAATCAATGTTTTATGCCTTCATCTGATAACCAGTCAAATTTAAATACAATTTCTGTAATTTCTGAGGGGGGGAAAAAAAAAACCATTTCATAAGGCTACTGTAAGAATAAATAAAAATTGTGTGTTTGCATTCAAATAATTAGACATGCTAAAACACAGAATTTGGTAACAATAAAACATAAGGTGAGAAAAAAATAAAACATTTCCTATGTCCCTAAACATGTCATTTTTGTTACACTTTGTTAAATTGTATCAGTTTCATGATTTTAATTAATTAGGCATGCTTTTTGATTAATAAAATTTAATTTGACCATTAAAAAAAAAAGGAGTCCAGAAAAATTAAAACGGAAAAAACAATTTAGAAAAAAAATAAAACTGATTTCATAGGGCCCTATGCACAGAGTGAAGTTAACATGAACGCACAACAGAAGCAGTGCGACTCCCAAATCTGCCACATGTGTGTGCTTTGGGAAATGTGCCAACTTCCTGTGCATGTTTATCTATCAAGCTACTACCACATACTTTCTGTGGGGAAAGAAAAAAACCTTTTTAATGAAAGCGGCGGTCAGGACTCAAATTTCTGTAGTTCACAGCTGAACGGAAGCAGAAACTGCTTACACAATCTTACAAGTTAACCATCTCTTCTTTTTTTAAAGACGGTTCATAACATTTTCTTGTCAGTTACATAAAGTAGACTGGCCTAATTAGAATGTAAAAGACATACACTATATTACCAAAAGTATTGGGTCGCCCCCTTCTAATGAACAGGTTTAACTACTTTAGTAATTTCTATGAGTACAAATCTTAATGTTAAAGCATATAATGATATTCTAGGAAATTGTGTGCTTCTAATATTATAGCAACAGTTTGGACAGGACCCTTTTCTATTCTAACATGACATTGTCTCTGTGTATAAGGCTCGGTTCAAAAAGACATGATTGATTGAGTCAGTGTGGAAGAATTTGACTGGTCTGCAGAAAGCCAAGTCCCAATCCCAGTTGAACACTGGCTCTGGTGTGACTGTAAATGCAGATCTTGAGCCAAAAACTCATCACTAAACACCAATCACTTGTACATATGGGTACAGTCATTTTAGACACTTCCAAAACTGTTGCAACAGAGATGGAAATACAATTTTTAAGTACATGAATTATGTTCCCATCGTTGTTGCCACAGATTTGGAAGTGCATTTTTCTGTTCTAAAGAAGGGGGTGCCAATACTTTTGTCTATATAGTGTATGTACAAGTCATTGGTGGACCAAGACTGCTAGTTGGTCAGACTAGTTCTTAAGAGTCTTAACATCGCAGCTAAGTTTACACAACTGGTTTTTCACGCACAACAGCGTTCATGTTCATACCAGCTGATTGTTTTCACAGGATGACTATATGTCAATACAACAAAACCACTTCAGATGTGTGTGATTATAATTCATTTACTTTAGTGCTAAGTTTAACTTGACTAAGCCCAGTGATTTTACTGCACTTTCTATAATGCACGGTTTCATTATTCCTTGGTTTGAAAGCGTTCAGACAGATTGAAGTCTGAATCCAAATACGGTTTTAATGGGTTTCTGATCTAACTTCTGCAGCAAAAGAGAGAGATTTAGCATGTCTGAAAAAAAGAGAGACAAACCACATTTGCAGCTGATGCTGATAAGCGACAGAAAATGATGAACCCATAACAAACGCAACGTAACAGACAGAAACAGCCTCTTCAAACAGACTGACAAATGAAATCCCATCTGCACAATAAACATTCATGTCCATGGATTACAGACACTGAAACGCTTGTATAAAAATGTATTCCTAATATGCGTAAATATAAAGCATGAGGACTCTAAGGCTAAAGTTAAAAAAAAAAAAAAAAAAGTATCTGCATTGTACTGAAGCATTTGAGTGAATCCTGATTTTCAATGAGAAATATAATGTAGGCAAGGTCTTGATTTTTATCCAGGAATCAAAGGGAGAACAAAAAAAAAAAAAAAAAAAAAAGTGTTTATATCAGGTGAAAAAAAAAAAAAAAAAAAAAAAAAAACACTGAAAAGCTGTTTCAGATCCAGAGCGATCATTACATTTGAACACTCTTAAAAATAAAGGTGCTTCACAGCAATGCCATAGAAAAACCATTTTTGGTTCCACAAAGAACCATTCAGTCAAAGAATCATCTCGTTCTTACCTTTTTATAATCTGAAGAACCTTCTTTCTCCACAAATAACCTCTTGTGAAATAGAGATGTTAAAGGTTCTTTATGGAACCATTTAGACTTCTATGGCACCTTTATTTTTCAGAGTGAAGAGCACAAATGAAGCTCAGTTCAGAGTTTTCAAGCTTTCAGAAATCTCAATCCTCATTTTCACGCAAACTGCATGCATGACCACAAAAACCTCCAGACGGGACACAGGGAATGATGGGAAGAGTCCTCCTGCTGGCTGCATGTGTAAATGTGAATGGAGAGTTCAGTGGCGTGCGAGGCGAGGTGAGCTCATCTCATCTCATTCAACAAAGCGGCTCATTGTTGCTGGATCTACTCGGCCCCGATCACAACTGTAACTAAAAACGATTGAAAAGCCCCCAGCAAACCCACAGCGCCCATTTCAGCATGCCACATTAAGAGCCAGGGCTCATCTCCCACAATTCATTCATAAGAGATGGAAAAAAAAAAAAAAAAAAAAAAAATGAAGCATTACGTTTCAGTAAGAGATCTTTTAAAAGCCTGATGGAAACATTGGTTGGAAGAGAAGTGACATTTTCAGGAAGGCTGGGAAAGAGCTTTAAAATGGCAAGAACTAGTTTTAAAAAAAATAAATAAAACTACTGTCACAGGAACTGGTTGATGTGCACTTTTAAAGATATGATTCAGAGCTTCATATGAAAATAATAAAACTACTAACAGATCTAATTCAGTACAGACACTCAGTTTGTCCAATTAAAGCGTCAATAAAGTGCTGCAGGCCTCACTGGTTTAGACTCAACAGCTAATAGCATGTCTGAATTAAAGTTATCTTTGAAGGTAAACAAGGGCTTCAAAGTAGTATTAAAGTTAGTATGAGAGTATAAACATGGATGAATGAGAAAATAAGGAGTGAGACATGCTTGATATTCAAAAGGATTATTAAAAGCACAGTAAGGCCTTAATTCAGTACTTGCATGCTGCCTGACAGGCACACACACACAGTCAGACAATAAGAGTACTGTTTATGGATTCAGTTCTTTTACAAATACACACAAAACTGAGTCAAAAATGACCGTCTCGGTAAATATACATGTAAATACAGGCTGTGTCTTAATCTGAATAGTCAGTATGTCGGATTCATGCGCTCAGTCTTAAAGTGACAGCACTCTAATAAACCTGCTGCTGCCACTGTCATTAATGCTAATCAAACAACAAATAAAGAAAACACCGGCTACTCTTAGCTGAAAAGCTTTATTAAAAAGAATCTTTTAAATCAATACGTGACGAAATAACTGAAATATAACTTTATATTATAACTTATTATAATCATTTTCATTTATATAGTTTGTATAATATTTCATTTGTGTAATAAACAAGAGAGCAATTTCTTGACAATTAAAGTAATAAAGCCCACTGAATCACTCTCAGACTTAATGCTGACAATGATGCCACTTGAGAGAGAACAGTAAGGAGACACAAAACACTCGTTTATCCACACAGAAAGTACCTACTGGAGCTAAAACACATGTAGAATTTCCCAAGACCCACATTAACAAAACAGACTCCTGGGAAGGCTTCATGAGACCATGTCAGTCATTTTGGTTCTAACAGCATGTACAGCACAGTGAGAAGAGAAGTTCAGTGGCAGTAAACATCCTCCAGGAACTCAACAGAACAGATACGATAGATCGTCCTGAAATTGTGCACTCAATGCTCAGAAAGTGCTAAGAAAGGTCAGAGCAATAATGCTTAGTTATAAACGAATTACTATCCATTAGAATATTCCATGTTTGCTGACTTTGAACGTTCTTGTTTCTTAATGAGCACACACTTGATTAGAGGAGGTGTACTGTATATCGTACATGAACATTTTTATACACAAACCTGAATTTGAGAATAAAGGAAGTATAAAGGTCACATGATGCTGCTGCAGAGACATATGAGTGCGCACAGGGGAGGTAAGATGGGAACTGCAGTGTTTGGATCCATCAGAGGAAGACATTGATCTGACAGACGTGTGACCTCACTGATGATGTCGCCTACAGAAACACAGTGACAGGCGTCAGACGGCCAGTGTCAGCACACATGACAGCCACCATACTGCAGCATTCAGAGAGCAACAGCCACAATACTGAGAGCGACAGCCACCATACTGAGAGCGACAGCCACCATACTGCAGCATTCAGAGAGCGACAGCCACAATACTGAGAGCGACAGCCACCATACTGCAGCATTTAGAGAGCGACAGCCACAATACTGAGAGCGACAGCCACCATACTGACAGCGACAGCTCCATACTGCAGCATTCAGAGAGCCACAGCCACCATACTACAGCTCTCAGAGAGCGACAGCCACAATACTGAGAGCGACAGCTGCCATACTGAGAGCGAAAGCTCCATACTGCAGCATTCAGAGAGCGACAGCCACCATACTGAGAGCGACAGCCACCATACTGCAGCATTCAGAGAGCGACAGCCACAATACTGAGAGCGACAGCCACCATACTGCAACATTCAGAGAGCGACAGCCACAATACTGAGAGCGACAGCCACCATACTGCAGCTCACAGAGAGCGACAGCCACCATACTGCAGCTCTCAGAGAGTGACAGCCACCATACTGAGAGTAACAGTCGCCATACTGCAGCGGTCAGAGAGCGACAGCCACCATACTGAGAGTAACAGTCGCCATACTGCAGCACTCAGAGAGTGACTGCTCCATACTGAAATATTCATATTGAATTTTATTATATTATTAATACAGACATGTATTAAATGTACTAAAGGAGTAATGGAATTTATTTACAGTATTATTTTATTAGGCTATAGCATTTGTGCATTTATACTGTATTTATACTACTGTTTTACGTACAAATACCTAGAAACCATATAGTTACATTTGAGGTACTATACGTGTGGTTTTAACTGTGGTTATCATGATCTAAATGTATGCTACTATGGAAGATCAATGGTTTATGTTAATAAATCTCAAACAGTCAGAATAATTCAATTACACCATATAAAAATGAGGTTGTTACAGTTTTTACAGATGTTACTCTTTTTGTTAATGAACATATATGTACATCTGCATCCTAACTCAAGCTACAACTGCCAACTCAAGCTACTGTCAAATGCGCATTTCTAAGAGAAATGCAATAATATTGCAGCTTGCACTGCAAACTGTGCTTGTTTCATGACTTGAAAAAAAATCTCACTCGTTAGAACATGCAGAAACTAAGAAATCAATTTTTCTATCAAGATATTTCCTTTGCTAAACAAAAATGACTGGAGAAGAGTAAAGAATTAAAAATATGAAGTGTTTTTTATGTTCTGCCCATAAAGAGTAGTTTAAAAACCAGAATTAACGGTCTGGTTTCTACTACTTTTACTTAGGAGCAAAAATCTGCCTTTAAACTTGAAAGAAAAAGATTTTAAATTTATCGTGATAATTATCGATATCGACTGACATGAAAAATTTTTAAAAATTCAGGGCTTGACGCTTACCTTTTCCCCAAGGAGCACATGTGCTCCTAAGTCAAAAAATTTAGGAGCGCATTAAAAAAATTTAGGGGCGCAATGCAAATTTTTCAGATTAGGTGTTTTAGCTTAATAAGGGGATACAAAGAGACATTTACAAGCACAATTATTTAATCATCAGAATACAGAAAGTACACAAGGTTTTTTTAAATACTTACTTCTGAAACAGCTCGTCCTCAGAGACTGTTTATGATTTTATTAGATTATAAATAAATGAGTGGGTGGATTTTTACCATTATAGGCTGGATGTTTTCCCACACTGCAGCCACACAACTGTGTTCAAACACCTTATAAAAGTGATTTTTGCATAATAGGTCCCCTTTAAATCGCTCCTGACAGGACTCTTTTCTCGCTGGTCAAAATTAATAAATGATTTAGTGAATGTGACATAACGTGTCGCTCTCCTGAAATACTAAAACTGTTAAAGCAACGACTGGAAAACCAGACACCAATGTCACAGCCATAAAGACTCACTGCCTCACACATCAATATCTGTTTAAACTCACAGCCAGCAGCCAATAAAACACTTTCCATTCAGTCATGCATTTGCTGTACAGTACCTTCCTCTGTGCAACTACTTCAATAGGAAAATGCTTCGATCTGAAAGCATCATGACTTTACCAGTGTTCGCTTTACGTAACGTGTCGAATCTAAACACATCCATCTCACAGGTTTGACACAAAGACGATAAAAACAAATCACATCGGCCACTTCAAATGACATGAAGATTATCATCAGATTAATTGACAACCATTAAAAGGACAAACAGAGGAAAATAGCTTTGTAAAATCCCCCACAGCTTAACTCCATCCCCAACAATACAAACAGCTGAACAGATGTATTTATAGCAGCAGAAAACACTGGAGCAGTGTTGACTTACTGACAGCTGCTACACAAAGCACACAAACAGCAGACTAACATCAGAAAAGCCTCAGTAGTGTCCAATCACACATCTGCTTACATGGCCTCCACGAATAATAACACATTTGTCTACTTGTCCCGTCTTCTCAGGTGAAAACTGCACTTTGAGCCTGTTTACACTTTGTTTTTTTTTACACTCTTCTTTGATTGGACAACTATCATCCGATCACAAAAACACCAGGTGTAAGTGCATTCTGACACAATTCAGTCACTCAAAGCACTTCAGGAGGCGGTTTAAGACGCCTTCGGCTAAGTGTAAATGCCGGTTTACACCACATACATAAACTCTGCTCCTCCCTAAATTGGTTAAACAAAAAAAACAAAGAAGCTGTGAGAGCGTGTTATAACGGCTCCGATCAGACTTCTGCAGCACACATATTCACAAGTGTCTGCGTTCAGCAAACCAACACAAACGGTCACTCGTCTTCATATCAGACTGCAGTGTGCAACTCAGATTCAGATAAAGTGACCGAGAGCAAATAAACCCACAGTGAAACACCAGCACAGTGTTTACATCATATTTACACACACTTAATTCATGTCATTTTTAGCATTAGCGGTAGTACCAGTGATGCCTGAGTTCATAACACAAGTGAAAAAACGTACACTTCCATAATGTACTTAAAGTGCTCTATTTTCGTGCACTAGTTTGTACTTAATATACTAAAAATGATTCTTAAGATCATCTAAGTGTACTCAACTGTGCTATTTTGGGACATTGTGAATATGAATTAAAATGTGCTTTTAACATACTATCTCTGTATTTAAAAAAAAATTTATTTAGTTAGTACACTTGAACCCATCTTTTATACTCTAGTGGAGAGCGCGGGGCACAAAGTAACGCGGGGTTAGTAGTAACACAAGTTTAAAATATTTCCACACGTGCTAGCATAACCAAATTTACAGTACTTACTAGTTACCATATCAACATTATATAGAGAAAAAAAAAGGTGCACCAAAATTCAATCGCTGAATATTTATTTTATCATAGTAAAATTATATTTCTGGCTTAAGTCAATTTTTCATCTCAGTTTTTATTACTAATTTAAAATGAGACAAATCTGCTATTATTTTAATCTCCAATCTGTTATTTATCAGTTTAGATAGTTTTTTAATGCCTCGATAACTAGCAGAAGACACTAACCGGTTTTAAATTAAAGTTGCGCAGATGGGGTAAGTTGTAACACTGCGTTACAATCTGCCCTGCTATTCTATGACATTAGCGATGTAATTCACACTATTTACTTTAATACATTTTAATGAGAAACGACGAGAAACAGGTGAATAAAGACTGACAATCATTGTTTAATGTTCAGAAATTATTATTTCAAGACATGGAAAGCATTTTGGCTCGTTTATATGGGCCGTCCCAGGCATGGTTGCAATATGTTCATTGTCAAACTCAAAAAACAGATTACTTTTAATTATAAAAAAATGCCATTATTTTATTTAAAATAAATAATTATTTTATTTTATTGATAAAATATTTTAGTTTGTTTTGCATATTTTTTTCATAAGATCAGATAACATTTTAGAGTGTCATATGGTCATGTTACATCATGCCCCTCAGCTGTTACAATGTACCCCACCTACGGGGCATGTTGTCACAATTCACTTCCAATTTTTGAGAGTAAATAAAGAAAAACGTATACACTATTTATGAAACAAAGCGACATATTTGTACTAGACAAGTGTGAAATTACTGTGGATAAAAAAAAAAAAAATATGCTCTGAACACAAAGTGGATTTACACAATTTGAGAAAGTCAGTGTTACTTTGTGCCCCGCTCTCCTCTATGTTAAAAGTGCATTTTAGTTCATATTCATGATGTCCCAAAATAGCACAGTCGAGTACACTTAGATGATCTTAAATTTGTCTTAATATACTAAAAATGATTCTTTAATACTTCTTAAGTACAAAATTAGTGCACAAAAATAGAGTACTTTAAGCACATCATGAAAGTGTACTTTTAACAGCACTGTTATCTCCCTCAGCTGTGCTTCACTCACTTTACTCCGTCTCATGATTGCAATTACTGCTGCAAAGGAAAATGAGTGCAGTCCAAAATGCACATTCACGTATCAGCACACAAGACATGTTTTATTCATGCTCCGCTGCTGCAAAATGCTGCGCAGTTCATGCAGCCGACAGGCCTTAACCGGTTATCTGCTGCATCTGTTCTTAAGAAAGTCACTTGCGTCCTATACTCTGGAGCTCAGTTTGGCAGCAGAGCGCAGCTCAAATGAGTGGAAACTACTGTTAAACTCCCGTGCGTCATAAATCGTCTCAAAGAGGCTTTTCTAAAACTTGGCATCAAAGCGTCTTACAAATGCACTTAACTAGATAAACTGCCAAGTCATTATAGCCAGTGTCGTCAGAGAGCTGAATCGCTGTGCCTCCGGCTGAAACTGCTCCCAAACTAACTAGTCAAGAACCAGGCCGTTCACAGAAAACTGTTTCAGGACTGTGTGACCAGAACCGAAACCACATCTGCGGTTCACCACAACCCAACAGGTTCTTAAACAGCACACAAATCGCTTCATGTACAAAGCAGGTAGTTTGTGTCTCAACAGGCCTTTTTAATCGCATGAGAGAAACTAAGAGCAAGACACACACAACTCTGTATAGCTATCTTTGTGAGGACATCGACTGACACAATGCAATCTCTAGCTCCTTACCCTAACCCTACCCATCAGAACTAAGTGCCTCACCCAAACCCTTACCCTAAACCTACCCTTTACCCAACTACAGACGTGTCGCTAAGTCAGGCGATGTTCAGTACTAACCCAAACTAATGTCAGACATGTGTTCAGCACTAACCCATCAAACTAATGTCAGACATGTGTGTTCAGTACTACTAACCCACTAAACTCGAGTCAGACGTGTGTTCAGTACTAACCCATCAAACTAATATCAGACATGTGTTTTCAGTACTAACCCACTAAACTAGAGTCAGACGTGTTCAGTACTAACCCATCAAACTAATGTCAGACATGTGTGTTCAGTACTAACCCATCAAACTAACGTCAGACATGTGTGTTCAGTACTAACCCACTAAACTAGAGTCAGACGTGTTCAGTACTACTAACCCATCAAACTAATGTCAGACATGTGTGTTCAGTACTAACCCATCAAACTAACGTCAGACATGTGTGTTCAGTACTAACCCACTAAACTCGAGTCAGACGTGTGTTCAGTACTAACCCATCAAACTAATATCAGACATGTGTTTTCAGTACTAACCCACTAAACGCAGTGTTTTCAGGACAGTGTGTGTTCGGGACTGCCCCGCTGGAGTCCGGTTCCGTACCTTGTCGAGCTCGTCGTGCAGCTCGGAGAGGGTGGGTCTGATGAGCTTCTCGCCCAGCGGCGCGGCGGTCTGCCGGTAGAAGTCGATGTTGGGCACGGCGTCGATGGTGTTGTGTCCGAAGGTGCGGAGGTAGTAGGTGTTGGTGTGCGTGTCGTAGTGATGGTGCTGCTGGCCGCCGGTGGAGGAGTGCAGGCTGCCCTCGCTCATCACCGTGTCCCCGTTCTGCGCGCTGTCCGCCGGCGCTGCGTCCGGACTCGAGGCCGCAAAGTTCACAACCCGAAACCGGCCCTTGGCTTCCTCTCCGCCCGCCACGGAGTCCAGGAGCGCGTCGGTCTCGGGTGGGGATGAGTCTGAGGCCAGCGGAGTTTGGCCGTCCCCCGCGGACTCTGACACTAGGTCCACCTGGAAGCGGCTTTGGCTCGGTGTTG
The DNA here is from genome assembly GCA_021397915.2 of Tor tambroides. Lineage (NCBI taxonomy): Eukaryota > Metazoa > Chordata > Actinopteri > Cypriniformes > Cyprinidae > Tor > Tor tambroides. Next base: position 3,207 of record JAFVLL020009736.1, on the reverse strand, counting down.
GACCCGCGGGTTTGAGCGCGTCAGGTTCGGGCGCGGAGAGATGGTCGCTCGCGGCGGGGGGCGAAGGTGAGGTCGACATGACAGAAGAGCCTTCTCAGAGCTGATAGTGTCCGATAAAAGCGCAGAGGAGCCGATGGAGGTGACCGATTCCGCAGGAAGACTAAAACAACGCATGCGGATGCAAATGGAGAACAGCGGCGCGTCCAGCCAACAACTCCTTTCAAGTTGAACGCGTGTGGGGAAATATCCGACTCTAACGACACAGAGGAGCTCCGTGAAAAGCGCTTTCCGTGGCTAATTTACGCCGTGATGCTGCGCGACCTTATCGCAACTCCTCCTCTCTTTCCCGCGAGTCTCGCCGCTTTATACGGCACTGCAGCTGGCGATGCTGGGCGGCCTCGCGAGAGGAGGAGAACTCGCGAGATTTGGCTGCTCCATCAGGGGTGGAGACAAATGAAGAAGAGTCACAAACAGAGTGTCCTTGAGTTGCGGCATAAAAGTGTATCTATAGTGGTCAACATTTGAAGTGGGTCAAAAAAAGTTGTCATAAGACAACAACGGGCATCGTTTTGGTTTTAAGACAACTTTGATGAAAGGTTTTGAATGATGCACTTCAAATGTTGACTATTGGATATAAAACACATTGTGCTTTAGAAATACTGTATGAGTAGAAATATACTGTAGAAATATCCTGTCTGAGAAGAACAGCATTTATCTGAAATAGAAATCTTTTGTAACATTATAAATGTCTTTATCATCACTTTTGATCATATGATATATATATTTGATATATATATACTGCTTCCAAGCTTGAATGGTATAGTGTATAATGTTACAAAAGCTTTTTATTCCAGATAAATGCTGATCTTTGGATCTTTCTATTCATCAAGGAATCCTGAAAATATGTACTCAAATGTTTTGATTGTCCGGATTGAAACCGCATGACCTAACGAAGCCTCATTGGATGAAATCACATCACATGGTGTGTTTAATTTTATACATCCACTAAACACTGACTCAAAAAATCATGAATATGCCAAAGCTTCAAAAACATCCATTACTGTTCATCCTGTCTGAGTGGATATTATTTCACATGATGTTCACAACTTATAGGAATATTATTATTGCAGAAAATAATCTCTGTGACAAACAAAAGTTTCTGTTTTGTTCATCATGTTAATCTTCGTAAATATGAAGCCTAAATTAAATTGGCAGAGGTATAAAGCTAAACGTAGGCAATAAATAAACCACATGACTTCAACATCGCCATCATTCAGCTTCAACAGCTCTTTCAGTCCTATTTCAGGCATTTAAGAACATTTAACAAAAAATGCCCTTCAAACACCATTTGACTTCTGAACAATGGATCCGGAAGATCTAAATTCGTAACTCATTTCCAGGTTTCAGCCTACAAAAATACGTCATCCCATCTCTTAGTACTGTACGAGTACAGATGTGCTTTACAAACTCATGTATGTGTCTGTCGTCTCTGTCGGAGATGTTTTGCTGAAGCTTGATTCCCTCAGGCCTTCAGCACTTCCTGTTTGACTTCTGCTTCCTCCTCACTGACGTCTCTGCTGATTTCCGTTCAGAGGTGTGCTGTGAAGTCTGGCTCTGATGGCGTATTTCTTCACAAGGGTCATCTGTGCGCCGCTAAATTTCATTTAGTGCGATCCAAGGGCCATTCGCTGCACTTGACCACAGCAGTGGATTTCAGTCCTGCTACAAAGCTCTTCTTTTATTACCAAGGCAGATATGTTCAAATACAAAGCATTTCTTAAACTAAGCCCACATTGGCAAACAGCTACAGCACTGCTCACTTTGACAGACTGAATACTTATCCCATACTGAACTCACTGATTAGGCTGCTTTGTGTGTCTCAGAAAGAATTCATCGACTGTATTGAACAGCTCAAAGTCTACAAAGTCTTCTGAAGACAAATGAAGGTTTTGTTTGTTTGTTTTATTTTAATGAAGCTGTTAAATAAGTGATTTGAAGACTCAGGACACTCAAAGACACTCGGTGGTCACTATGGGGCTGCATTATTATCTAGTTCCAAGATTTCAAATTTCAAAGTGATGATGATGATGATGATGAATTATTATTAATAAAAAAAAACCATAGTTCAAAGAATGGGGAAATGCATGGAAGGATAAACTGACTGACTAACTAAATAAATAAACAATGACCCAAATCAAACTTTAATGAAATGCATTAGCTTTTAACATTACCTTAGTTTTATTTTTATTCAGAGAGACAGACAGCACACTGGTTTTAATACACTATAGCACACCGCACTTACTGTTTCTTGCACTACAGTATTTACCGTTCAAAAGTAATGCTTGTAATGTTTTTTAAAGATTTATTTGATCAAAAATACAGAAAAAAATGTTATTACAACATAAAATAATGGTTTCTAATTTAATATACTTTAAAGTATAATTTATTTCTGTGATGCAATGCTGAATTTCCATCAGTCTAAAGTGTCACATGATCCTTCAGAAATCATTCTAATAGCTGATTTATTATTAGAATTATCAATGTTGGCAACAGTTGTGCTGCCAAATATTTATTTTGGAAACTGCGATAGTTTTTTCAGGATTCTTTGATGAATAAAAAGTTAAAAAGAACAGCTTTTATTCAAAATATAAATATTTTCTAACAATATAAATCTTTGTTATCACTTCTTGTCAATTTAACAATTTAACACTCAATTTAAAAGGTTTAATTTCTTTCAAAAAAAAAAGAAAGAATAAAAATGTACTAACCCCAAACTTTTGAATGGTAGTGTATACTGTTAGAAACGATTTCTATTATAAATAAATGCTCTTCTTTTTAAACTTTTTATTCATCAAAGAATCCTGAAAAGAAAAAATATCAGCAGATTCCAAAAAAAATAAACAGCACAACAGTTTCCAGCACTGATAATAAATCAGATATTAGAATGATTTCTGAAGGATCATGTGACACTTTAGACTGATGGAAATTCAGCTTTGCATCACAGAAATAAATTATACTTTAAAGTACAGGTGCATCTCAAAAAATTAGAATATCGTGAAAAAGTTCATTTTTTCTTGTAACTTATTTCAAAAAATTAAACTTTCATATATTTTAGATTCATTACATGTAAAGTAAAACATTTCAAAAGTTTTTTTGTTTTAATTTGGATGATTAGAGCTTACAGCTCATGAAAGTCAAAAATCCAGT
>JAFVLL020009734.1:0-102853 GCA_021397915.2 Tor tambroides | reverse complement strand
CACTAGCACAGAAATGACACATTTAGACCTTTAAGTGTGCTGGTGTTGTAACTCACTCATTTTATGATTATGTGTGTTGGCTTGTGGCCTCAGGTTGTCATCAAGCCCCTCGATTCCGTACAGCGAGTGTGAGATCCGTCGCTCGTGGTCATCAGGAGACGGGGTCAGGGTCCGCTCTAACCCTCGAGGACTGCTTCGGCTCTCACCCTGACAGAAACCAGAACAACAAGAACATCATAATTCAAATCACACAACCTCTGAAATTAACTTCTGAGAGATTCAACTGGCTACGATTTCAATTTTGGTTTATGTTGTGGTGACCAATTGGTCAGAATCAGCTCTGGTGGGCTCCGAGATTCAGATGCAGACACTGAACACCCAGCGTGATGGGAAAATCTTGCGCAGTTATGATCCTGCTCTGGCTAAGACAATTACCATCATTATCGGCCAAACTTTAATAGCCCTGCGACACAAAAATGCATGAGTCCATCATAGTTTTCCCTTCAGAATTACAGAAAATACTTCTAGAAAGCCCTTGTGGATAACTTCACGAAATGCAGTGACCTGATTGCCTGGTCTTTAAACGGATCAGACGTTCTCTAGAGAGAGAGAGAAAGAAAGAAAACAGCACGTGGTCGACCTTAATGTGTGCTGAAGTAGGTATGCTTTTTCTGTCTGTTTTTAAATTCAAAGCAAGACTAGAGGAAATAAAATGTGTCATAACAAAATATGACCAGTAATGAGAGAGAGCTGAGATGTAGCAAGTTTATTCCTAATAAAATGTTCGTTAAGATGTTTTTAATGGAACGGCCATTTCATTTCATCTACATAACTAATTCACGAAGCACTATTCACACCTTCACATGAACAGTGATCAAAGCTGTCAGACTCTCGTCTGCTTGACTCTTCTCTCTTTACCTCGGAGCGTTTGTTGATTCGTCTTGCCACAATCAGCTGAATCATCCCTCGCTTGTTGCCCTCCGTTGACATGGACTTGCGCAGCGTTTCCATGGCGTCCTGGTTTGTCTTCCCTAACAAAGACTCCCCATTGACTGCGATTAGCTGATCGTTTACTCGCAGCCTTCCGTCCTAGACCAGAGAATGAGATTATGAAGACCATTCACCATTCAAGACATTTAATATACACTGTGCTACTCATAACAAGACTATAAAGACAACGACCGATAACTGGTCAATTATTTATATAATAATCTTATAAACATGAATCAATTACAAAGAATACCATTTAAAATTCAGTAAGATATTAATACTTTTATTCAGCAAGTGTGCATTAATTTGATCAAAAGTGACAGTGAAGACATTTATAAGGTTTCTTTTTTAAATAAATGCTGTTCTTTTGAAATTTCCTAATCCAAATTAATTATGAAATTAAATTATTGCAGTTTCCACAAGAATATTAGGCAGCACAACTGTTTTCAACGTTAATAAAATTAAGAAATGTTTGTTGAGCCCTCAACCTGCATATTACAATGATTTCTGTAAGACTGGAGTAATGGCTGATGAAAATTCAGTATGCATCAGAGGAATAAATTATGTTTTAAAATATAATTAAAAAATAGTTTTTAAATTCGAATAATCTATATTTCGCAATATTTTACAGCATTTTTGATCAAATAAATACAGTCTTGGTGAGACATACATGACTTGCTTTAAAAAACAACCACAAACTTATAAATGGTTGCGAATTTATATTAATATTTTCATGATGGAAAAAATATAAAAATATCTATAAAAAAATAATAATATTAAAAATATGTAAAAATATTTTTCACCCCAAAAATTTGTTCAATAATCACGAAAAAAAAAACATTTTGAACCTTGCATGCTGCTCCTCCATTGATAATAGCCTTGACGAAGATGCCCAGGTCAGCGTGGCTCTCCTTTGACCTGTTACCCTTGACACTGACTCCTAATCCCGCCGAGCCAGAATCACTCAGAGGCACTTCCAGCGTCAGGAACTCACGCGTCCCGTCTGGGGTTAAGACCAACTCCTCGTCTTCTACCTTCTACAGAAACAGACAGAGACATTACTGTAATTATTGACTGTATAGAAAGACATAAATCTTGGTTGTCAAATGGATGTTTCATTTACTTTATCAAAATAATGATTTAGATGGAAAACGGGAGAACAAGGACAGCCTGGAGAAACAGGTTCATTCGAAAAAAATAAATATCTTCATGTTAAGACACTATCATGGTTTATGACCTCTTAGACCGAGCGCACACAACAAATCGGTTGTTCAGAGACTATATAAAGACATTTTCTCACCCTTATGTCGTTCCAAACCCATATGACTTTCTTTTCTCCGTGGAACACAAAAGGAGCAATTCTCAGGAAGCCTTATTTGAAAAGAGTCACTAGTGCAATTCTTCAAAATGTTCTTTTTGTGCTCCACAAAAGAAATAAAGTCACATACGTTTGGAACGACATGAGGGTGAATAAATGATGACAGAATTGTCATTTTTGAGTGAATTTTCCCTTGAAAACATGACAGGATAGCTCGTTTCTATCTTGCAGTGTGCAATAGACTTTAAACACTATGAACCTCTGCACTATCAGTTTTACATTCAAGTCACTCTCCTGTCCATTACTATGTCCCTGACACACACAGCCGCCATTTTCACCTGCTTCTGAAGGAAATGCAGCACATGTAAATGAGGCAGGGAGGGCAGCTTTCATGAGAAATGATGCCCGCCAAACCTCTGCTCTCTGATTCAGACACACAGATAATAAACCCATTACTTCTGATGCTCTTCTGACCTCTCCAGTGACTCCCTCATGTTAGCGGCTGTCAGTGCGTGAGTGTTTGTGTGGGAGAGGGAGAGAGAGAGTGAGAGAGATGAGACAGCTTTAACAACCATCTACTGAGTGACTGCTCTATAAAGTCTATCTTTATTGAGCTTTAATCACCTTCACTTTAATGTAACAACCTCCGACACTCACACACACACAAACTTGTGTTCAGAAGGAAATGGATGGCTTTCATTTAGTTCTCTCCTGCTCTCTGGACCGCCACTGTTAAAGCAGATCTTATCAGCCTTGAGAGGTTAATGCACAAACAGTGGCGGGAGAGACAGAAAGAGGAAAACAGACAAAAAGAAGAGAGAAACAGGATGAGCTCACAATGAGCTTTCACACTCACAGTGTTTCTGAAGCATAACAGCTGCAGCTCTATACAGACCAAATGTTCGAATTCAAGGTGCGCAAGTCACATTTAAATCAAATAACTGAGATTAGATTTAATAATCACAACCAGATGAGCATGTAATAACAATGACTAATTTACTGAGAAAATCACAGCAACATAAGTCTATTAATACAGCAGAAAGATACAGATTGAGATACAGAAGTAATTAAAGGCTTATAATCATCCATAAATGACTGAAAATAATGTAATTTACTCACCCACATCATCTCAAACCTGTATGACTGTATTCTTTCTTCTCCAGAACACAAAATAAGATATTTAAAGAACGTTTTTAAAATGTTTTTGACAATGCAATCTAAGTCAGTGGGAACAAAAACATCACTGGCCCCAATTGATTTTCCTTGTATTCATGGCCGTAGCCAGCTATGAGGTTACCGAGGTCCGGACCTCAGCAAATTTTTCATGTTCAGAAATAAAATCTGTTTTCTGAATGACTAATTTAACTCCTTATATGAGTGTCTGCATGTATAGCTAACGCAATTTAGACACTATGCTAGAATTTTTAGTGTTCATGGTGTGAAAATGATGGAGAATTATACGTCGCTGCGAGACACTGGTGGAGTAGTTGTGAGAGAGGTCGCGGGCACAGCCTTCGCCATGTTGCCAGATCTGGCTATTAAAAGCATTTTAGGCCTTGTCTTTTCCTCTTAATTTGACACTTTAAAAAGTTAATAAAGTGGGAAGTTGCAGTTTAGAGTTAGCGATATCTTTACCTTTTCAAAAGTTTTGCACACATTTTGGTTTATTTTATTTATTTTTCGTTTTTTATTTGTTTTCATAGCAATATCTGGCAACACTGCATCATTTGCACAAAACTGACAGTAATTAAAAAGCCCACGGACAGGTTATTGCTGACAGGATTCCACATTCGGTAAGGCAAAAAAAAAAAAAAAAATCATGATATCTAAAAAAATTATATAAACGGTATCGAAAACTAGCACACAGATCTGTAGAACAAGTAGGTTACAGACTGAAACGAAATATGGAAACACTGGCCATGAAGAAGTCTATGCTATTTCATTAAGTTCAGAAGTTTAACTTTCCCAAAGTCATGCTAAAACATTCATAAGAGCACTAGACAAAGTTATCATCTATATAGCAATGGTTATCAATGAAAACTATAACAGTAATAAGTATTGTTGCAGGAATAATAAACAAATGATTAAATTATCCACCCCTAACCTACAGTAAAATATTAACAAATTGTGATGCAATAAATAAGGTCTAATTTAACAATGTCTATCCCCCCAAAACAGAGAAAACATCTTTCACAAACATCTAAAAGTCTGTCTCTTTTAAAGTTTTTAGTGTATGAGTTGTATTAGTAGGTGTTGTAATCACACAATTCCACACTTCAAACCCTGGTTACGGTTATGATTGTATCCCCCCCCCCCCCCCAAAAAAAAAAATCTTATTTTGTGTTCAGCAGAAGAAAGAAAGGCATACACTTTTGGAACAGCATGAGGGTGAGAACATGAATTTTCATTTTTGGGTAAACGATCCCTTTAAGAAACTGTAAGTGCTGGATCCGGACCATTAAAGAACATCAGAGTCACATGCACATTCTTTACTGACAACAATTGCACCAAACCGCTCTGTTAGCAGTTCTTCACATGTACAGATGTAGAGAAGTATGAGCGGGTGTGAAGATGTGTGTGCAGTTCTTACCCATTCTCTTGTGTTCTGCATTGCTGGTTCTGTATTCTAAAGAGAGTGAGGAAGGAGAGGACTATGGTAATACTGCAACTGAAAACCCTTAATGCTAAAAACAAACATGCACACAGTGCAACCAAAGATGGATCTTAATATCACTCCACCTGGGGTTAATATCATAGAGGGTGAATTCATTTTTGCCTATGATATGAATGTGAAAAGTGACCCAATTTTACCTGAATTGACCCTTTTCGAACTGAGGTAAAACAATGATATTTTTAAAACACTAGTAAAATGAAGAAAGCTAAAATGAAAATGGTTTAAAAAGCTAACCGAAATAAAATAATCAAACAGAAATAGTCCTCTTTATAGAGCTCTCATTGAAATGCAAATGGCAAGAGTGTGTGAGGAAAATGTGAAATTGCAAAACTTAACCTTGACTCAAACACACCACTTGTCAAACAAGCGTGGTGAGACTCTAAATGTCAGAGATGCTGTTCGATATAGTGATGGACAGTTTTATGAAGACATTAGCAGGAGGATTTCACACCTCGACACTCTCATAACTGTCACTCAAACACATACGCAGAGAGTTCCTCACCATCTCTCTGGGTAGAAAGGCCTCCTCCTGTCTCAGTACCAGAAGAGTCACAGTCCCGCCCATAGGCGTCGCCCTCAGCAGAGAAACCACCTCCTCCTGACCACGCCCATTAAGATCCACCCCATTGACCTGTAGCAACCACAAAATCACTCATTTGTGATATGAGCATCACCATTATGAATTATAATGTATCATATATTCACACATTATTTAAAAATACATATAAATAAAAATGTCTTTATTTTCTTTTCACCTCTAGCAATCTATCCCCTGCTTTCAGTCTCCCGTCCTGTATTGCAGCTCCTCTTGGCAGAATGTTCTTCACGTAAATAGGGGCGGAGCCTCCAAGAGGGACATCTCTTGACGTGATGCTGAACCCGAGACCTTCAGGCCCTGACAGACACAGAGAACACACAGTTAAAAGACCAACCTAAGGATATATACATCTATCCATTTCAACTTTAGAAACTGGTGCTGTATGATTAAAACCGTGTTAAATGGCAATTCATAGATCTAACGCTGCATAACACATGTCTGCTGGTAAGATGACACTGGTATAGCCAAATGATGGGAGGGGGGCATAATATAAAATAAAAAAATGTATCTAAATTCATTACAAATGAATTAATCCAAAAATAAATTCATTAATTTTAAAATTTAAAATAAAATAAATAAATAAATAAATAAATAAATAAATATGTAAATAAATAAATGTAATATTAAAGAAAATCTGGGGTGTCTACATTCAGGTCAACTGCTTGTTCAATGATCAATTTGTGGGTTCGGTGCCTTGCTTGAGGATCTCACCTCAGTCGTGGTATTGAGGGTGGAGAGAGCGCTGGACATTCACTCCCCCCACCTACAATCCCTGCCAGACCTGAGACTCGAACCTGCAACCTTCGGGTTACAAGTCCGACTCTCTATCCATTAGGCCACGACTGCCCCCAAGAGTGAGATAATTTCTGGTACAAAAATGCGGTAACACTTTACAATAAGGTTTCATTAGTTAACATTATTTAAGTACTTTAGTTAACATGAATTAAGAATGAACAACATTTCTACAGCATTTATTAATCATAGTTAATATTAATTTCAACATTTATTAATGCATTAAAATCAAAAGTTGCGTTTGTTAACATTAGTTAATGCATTGTGAACTAACATGAACTAACAACTACTGTATTTTTATTAACTAACGTTAACAAAGATAAATACTGTAATAAATGTATTGTTCATTGTTTGTTCATGTTAGTTAATCCATTAACTCAGCGTTTCCCAATCCCAGTCCTCGCGCCCCCCGGCTCTGCATATTGCGTATGTATCTCTTATCACGTATGACGTTTGTTCTATTCGACCGTAAGTGCCCTGCGAAGTGGACATCACCAGATAGTCCGCCATGATTCCAGTTTGAAACGAGTGTGTTCCATTCAAAGGGCATTGAAGTGTGCGAGACGTGAATTTAAATTGTATTTATTTACAGAGGTATATATGACGTTCACTCATCTGTGTGTGAAGACGCTGCAGGCAGCGGCGCAGCGCAAATCCATGAATTAATGTTCCGAAGTGAAATAAACTTCAGCGTATTTCCCCTGCTCAGGGAGTAGGAAATGAACATATTATGGGGACCGTATCAGTCGGAACACAGTTCATGCACGTAGCTCTCTTCTAACGAGCTGACGATCTGAATCAGGTGCGTTAACTAAGAGAGACATGCAAAATATGCAGAGCAGGGGGCGCGAGGACTGGGATTGGGAAACGCTGCATTAACTAATGTCAACAAATGACACCTTATTGTAAAGTGTCATACCAAAGATGCTAAATAAAATTTTTAAAAACTTATTCAATTATATTATTAAAATATTATGTTATATTATTAAAAAATATTATGTTTAGAAAACCTTAAATGTAGCTTTTGTTATTACAGTTTTTCTCAATTGCTAAAACACTATAACCAGGCTTTTGAACTAAAATTTCAAAACCATAATGCCAATTTTCAAAAAGCACACCCATTTTGCTGAACTATAAACACTATTTCCTCCTTTGACACATGAGTCAGATTTGGTGAACTGTTACTGCAAAATTCTACACACAAATCCCTACATTTCTCAGTGCTTACACCATCTGGTCATTTAGAAAGCACTAGCATTCAATATTGTTCACTCACGCCAACACAGTTTGAGCTCAATTAGCACACAATTACCCAAGTGGAAACATTAGGAGTCAAAATTTATCACACACCAATCAGAAACTTCGATGGAGATAATAGGGCTAAAGTCAGCTGACAGTGTTTCTCAGTGGCTTTGGCTCATTTCTCAGATCAGAAAATAAATTCTCAAAACTACTTGTTCAACCTCCACATCATCTAGTCACTTGTGCTCATCATAAAAGTTTCTCATTCTTTTGAACAAGTTGCGATTGCTTTGGTATATTCATGCAGCGGATTATGTGCATTTGTCTGTGGTTTCCTACATTATCAATTACTAGTGTCATGTTGCTCAAAATGTATAGTTCTCTGTGCTATAGTCTTACCCTCAAAACATCTAGTCATTAGCTCATCATATAAATCATTACGGTAAATGAAAAATGGTTGATCTAGTTGTCATAAACTGTCAAGCATATTTTCTACACATTTCTATTAGACTTTTTATAATTTTGCCATGAATTGTGCAAGTGAATCTTGACTTTCACTAATGAAGAGAATATAGATCAACCAATGACAAAGCAGTTCTCTGAAACAGCTCAAAGGTGCATCTCATGAGTCTTCAACTGGAAAGCATATACTGTATAGACAGAGGACAACACAAGAGTTACAAATTCTGACAGTGGACTTTCTAATTTTTATTTTCACCTTTGTGCACTTCTTTCTTTTTCTTTTCTATTTCACAATGATGTTGTAATGTGTTTTTTTTTTTGGTCAGACCACTAGTAAAAGTGTAACTGTGAATCATATCCAGTCTTTTTCAATCAATATCCACATACAGTAATGTGTACATTTGTACTTTTGAAATGGACAAATGGCATACATAAGACTTCTGCATTTCAATACAGTAACTGTCATCCAAACTGCTGCCATAGTTTACATCAGGTAATACTAACAGAGAGCACTGTTATACTGACAACATGACTAAGCATTTTGCCTATCTTGTTTGTGAACAATGACACAAGGACATCAGGCATGCTAGAGGATTACCCCCGCTGCCTGGCCAGGGCCAGTATAGCCTGTGATGTTGAAGAGGTTCTTTGGCCTGTCTCAGACCAAAGACGGGATACTGGGGCAGAATAATTCTTTTTGTTGTTGTTTGCTGTATTGTACTGTACTCTACAGTACATTAAATTGAGGAATAAAACATTTGGGGATTAACACTTATTACAGGTTTTTGTAGTATTGTTTTGAATTTATCTCATCAGTGTGTAAAACTCTGTTGTAGTGTGTGTGTTTTTGAGGGTTTGTGTGTCATGTCTGAGAGCAAAGTTTGGTTTTTCAGCAAGATTGAGTTGTTTTGAATGAAGAGCTTCATTTTGACCTGAATATAGCAAGTTTGGGGAATTGAGTTAGAAGTTATGGATTTGTGTTTAGAGTTTCGCAAAAAAGAGGCATAATTTCAGGAAATGTGTTTAAGCAATCAAGAAAAACTGTAACATGTGTGACCCTGGACCACAAAACCAGTCATAAATGTCAATTTTGTGAAAATTGACCCTTGAGATACATCATCTGAAAGCTGTATAAATAAGCTTTGTTAGGATAGGACAATATTTGGTGGAGATACAACTATTTGAAAATCTGGAATCTGAGGGTGCAAAAAAAATCTAAAAATTGAGAAAAATCACATTTAAATTTGTCCAAATGAAGTTCTTAATGTATATTACTAATCAAAAATTAAGTTTTGATGTATTTACGGTAGGAAATTTACCAATTATCTTCATGGAACATGATCTTTACTTAATATCCTAATGATTTTTGGCTTAAAAGAAAAATCGGTAATTTTGACCCATACAATGTATTTTTGCCTACTGCTACAAATATACACTACAGATATACTTAAGACTGATTTTGTGGTCCAGAGTCCTTTGGTTTTAGAAATAGTATTTTTATAATATATTATATTATATTATATCTTTTTTAAGTGCCACTGTCAATCTGTAATCTGTACTGTTTTACTACATAATATTTCAGTGTCAGTTCCATACTTAAAATTAGAGTATATTTGAAAGGACTGCAGTCTAAATGCATTTATTTAGCTCTCTAATTTTTATCCCACACATTTTTGAGTCTGCTTTCTGTGTCGAATTTCTCTCTGTCTGCACGCGAGTAACATCAGAAGCTTGCGGCTTAGAGAAACATCAGGCTACAGCTTGTTGATGGAGACGACAGGACTGGAACAGAAGCCACCTGGACTACATGGGGTCTGAAAGGCAACACAAGATCGTGACCTATCGACCCAACAGACTGGGCTTAAACCTTCCGAGGTGCAGAAATTGGAGACTGTGTGAGAAGGCTGAGATAAGAGCATCTGAGCGTGAGAGAGAGACCGAGAGTGAGAAAGAGAAAGTGGCCTCACAGGTTGAGTTCAGTCACACTTTTCAAAAAGAACACTGCGAGTTTTCCTGTGTGCGTGTGTGTGTGCGACTCGGGTCCAATAAAACACTGAGAGAATCAGACAGCCATATGGAAACACATCACACTGACACGCGGCGCTGCCTAGCAACACTCCCTGCACCGCTGTTCCGTAACCTCACCACCACCCTGTGCACCCGCTGGGCCACCTGTCCACACACAGGTGCCAAGACTTGTGCCAACTGTTGTCAATCATTTCACATCCCACACCTTTACAGCAGAGACACACACACAAACAGGAAGGGGCTGTTGGCAGATAACAGAGCAACATTCTCCCAGCTGAATCAGTACAGCAGACCCTGCAGGATGGGAAATATGCTCAGCAATAGACATCTGGATTCATTAGCACAGCCTTAATCATAAACAGGGCATAAACCATATTTTAACATAGCCACATTGCACATTAAATCATTTTAATAAAAACAAACAAACAAACATAATAAAAACAAATTTACAATAAAATATTAAAATAAAATAAAAAATCATAAAAGGGCTTTTACAAGTTAATTTAGCACAATTAATTATATTAAAGTGCGTTAAAATTATAATGCCTATTCAATCATTTAATTGTCTAAAACAATAATCACGTTTTCATTCATCTTCAAATTAAGCTTTTTAATATATACGGTAATCAACCAGTATAATGTGCAGTTTTTTAATCAAGTGACAGTCATTTATTATTAATTTAGAGAAAGCAACAGGACGCTTTTACTGATACCTTTTCTAAGCTGGATTCCAAGTCTCCGCCCAACTTTCTTGGTGAAGCCGGATGTGGGGGTGGGGCTTAATCCTCTTTGGGGAGAGGAGGCGTGACCTGATGGAGGTTTCCCTGATTGCCCAACAGGATGATGGATAGGGGAACTGGTGTCCAAATGGTTATTCGGTGGGTGTGGCCTGTGTTGCGCCAATCGGTGAGCAGCATGATCAAGGTCGATGGAGTCATTGGTGAGGGAGTCAGGGATGAAATGTCCAGAAAGGTCAATGTTTGCTCTGGGGTTGTGCTCATTATGGGATATCTGCTCGTACTGGGATCTCATGGTGGATGGTACCACGTGGAACAGGATGACGGGAGAACGCATTGCCTGACGAAACATGTTCTGAGCTCTGAGAACAAACAAAAACACACAAACATTTAGGTTTATGAAATAATACCACACAATTAATTTTCAGTATTAAAAATGTATTTAAAAAAATTAATAAAAAATGTGTATTTGTACATTTATGTGAGAGTGGATGGGTTTTAATCAGACACACAACACAACAGAAAATATAGGAGGCTCATTTAATGTCAGAGAAAAGAAGAAAGATGGAAAGGATGGATAGATGGAAGGATGGATGGATGAATGGATGAACAAATGGAAGGATGAATGAAATGAATGGATGAACAGATGAGGGTGGGTGGAAGGATGGATAAAATAAATGGATGAATGGATGAACGAATGGATGGATGGACATCTGGATGAATGGATGTATGGATGAATGGGACTGATAGATGAACATCAATGGATGGATGGATGAACAAACAATGGATGGATGAACAGATATGGATTGATGGATGGATGGATGAATTGATGAATTGATAGATGGATGAACAAAAGGATGAAAGGATGCATGGATGAGAGACCGATGGAAAGATGGATAGACGCACGAATAGTTGTATAAATGGATGGATGTGTGGATGAACAGTACTAATAGATGAATGTCGATGGATGGATGGAAGGATGGATGAACGTAAATGATGAACAGAGTTGTGGATAAACAGGACTGATGGATGAATGTCAATGGAGGGACAGATGAATGTTATTGGATGGATGGATGAATAGATAAGGATGAATGAATGAACATAAATGGATGAATGGATGTGTGGATGAACAGGACTGACAGATGAATGTCAATGGATAGATGGATGGATGTATGGATGAGAATAAAATGATGGATGAGCATAAACTGATGGATGGATGGATGGATGGATAGATAAATGAGGATGGATAGATGAACGTAATTGGATAGATGGATGAACATAAATGGATGGATGCATAGATGAATTAAATGGATGGCTGGATGAACGCATGGGTGAATAAATGAAGACTGACAGATGGATGAACGGAAGGATAGATGAATGAACAGATGGAGGACCAAATGACTGAGCAGAACAAATGAATAGATGACATGAAGAGTAAGGAGTTAAAGGGACAACAAGCACTCTGTACACATCAGATGTCAAAGGTCAGAGGTCAGGTCTTACTGCTCAAATCTGACATTCCGCAGGTCTCCATTGTTGATCCGAACGATGCAGTCATTCTCCTGAAACAAACCCTGGACATCAGCCTTCCCTCCACGCTCCAAACGCTTCACCAGCAGACCCAACGTCCTGCAGCACACACACACACACACACACACACACAAACACACAAACACTCGATCTAAAGATTTCTGAGATTTATTATTTATTTAGTCATAAGCATCATCCACTTGAAATGAAACATTAATTTGATTGATATCGAATCGAAAGAACTTGAAACTAATGCAGCATCATAAAGCACTTCTGAACGAAAGCTAATTCCTCAAGATAAATAACGTTCTCCATCTTTATAACCCTGCGTCCTGTTGCTGCAGCAGCTCGCCCGGAGAGAGATGCAGATCACAGATATAAAGCTGCTTTTAGCTAGATTAGTTTGCCTGGTGACTGCTCACATACAGATGCTGTTTAGATACTCTATCTCTTCTGGACAGACTCTTATGGACTCTCTGCAGAGGATTCAATGACTCTCGAGTCACACAAACATTTAGTCATCTCAAATCACACACTGATCACAGAACAGCAGGTGATGCAGACGAAAGACTTTCAAGTAAACTAAAGCAGAGCTCTTGCTGGGTTCAGAATATGCCAGGGACCAAAAAATATAATAAAATTAATTTTAAATGTATTAATATATTATTCAAGAACATTTGAGCTAAATATTCACAAAAAATGTTGTATAATTGAGGGCGTTTTTAGCACTGGTGATCATGAGCAAGGTCTATGTTCAGTGGTTGAGTTTCCCAAGCTAAAAATGATTTATTTTATTTTACTTTCGGCCCTTTTATTGATTTAATAACGGAGTTTGGTGGTTGTTACCTGCGGTCTCGTCCGCTGAAAGGCACCACATGGATACCAAGAGGACCTCCGTCATTGGACACTTCCACCAATTTCACAATATCACTGGAGGACCGAGGAGAAAAAAGAAAGCAAACCATCAGAGAGAGTGAATAAGCATGCAGTTCTATGTAAAGACCAATAGAGGCGGAGTCAAACAAAGTCGGGCGGAGCCAGAATGCATAGGGCAGAGTGAAAACACGCAAAGAGTCAGAATGCTGTGATTCAGCTGTCACACAAACTACACTTTTGCATCTATATAGACATTGTATTTGTTGGTCATGCATCTATAAAGACTAAAAAGTTATAAAATTTGTCTTACATGTGAGCTAGCATTTTAATCATTATGTTCATCAAAGATTCACACCAAAACACTCATTTTGGCATCAATGCCATCATATCTAAAAAGTGACAGACAGAACTGTGAGAGACTCGAGCGAGAGTATAGATGACAGTTTATGAGAGATTAATCCAAAACATTTCAATCTGATCTCAGCGTTTAGAAAAAAAGTCATATTTTACAATAAAACTCAAAAGAGCCGAAACGTTTCATTACCTGCAAATCAAACTGACAGCATGAAGGAGAGATTTGCATAAAATAAGAGATAACATCACCGCTGCTGTCAGTCAGAGCGTGTGTATGTGTGTGCGTGCGCATGTGTGTGTGTGTGTGTGTGTGTGTGTGTGTGTGGTACTTACTCCAGAGATCTCACTCCCATGTGATCTAAACACGTATCTGCACGTCCCACTGGCTCAATCCTACCGTTCTCCTCCTCATCCTGCAACAAGAAGAAAACCGCTTAACTCACAACGCACTGCACTAAACAAAATCCTTCAAGAAATACATTTGACATTAAAAGAACAATGTAACATCAATAAATGACAAAAGAATCACAATGTATACATGACATGAAAGGACCTGGGTGAAGATTTCTGCAGGGAGATTTGAAGTTCTTCTTTTTCTAAACAGTTTGAAGGAATTCATTCTCTGTTTGTACCTGAGATGTTTCACCTGATACACCATGGATCAGGTGAGAGGAACACAAGAACTCATGCTCACTACTGTGTCACATGATTATTTGAGTAGCACTACACTACCACTGACACACACACACACATTAAAGTTTCAGTAGCCAACAGGTCCGTGTTCTGCTGCCATAACAACACTAATATGTTCTCGCATACACACTCTGTAAGGCTCTGAAACCTCTGATTGTACCTAATATTGTCATACAATCTGTTATTAAAAAAGAAAAATGATACACACACATAACTCTAGATGCAAACACAACACTGGGCCTGAGACAGATTACATGCATTATTCAGCTTCAAGGGAGCTGTGACTGTGAACAAAAAGAAGCGGAAAAATGAAAGAAATAGAGAAAGAAAAGCATAAGAAAAAAACGAAAAAGAAAAAAGACAAAATATCGAAACAACAAAAAAAGGATAAGGAAAAGATGACATGAAAGGAAAAAGAAAATTCAACAAAAATCAACCAAAAAAGGAATACTATGAAAGTGAAAAAAGAAAAGAAAAAAAACAATAGGGAAAGAAAAGAAATAATTGAAAAGAGAACTAGAAAAAAGAGAAAAGAAAAATAAAATATAAGAAAAGGGGGAAAAACAAAAAAGAGAAAAAAGATGACAAGAAAAAAGAAAATGAAATGAAAAAGGAAAAGAATCAGAAAGAGTAAAAGAAAAAACTAAAAGCAAAGAAAGAAAGAAAGAAAGAAAAATAATTAAAAATTAAACTAAAAAAGAAAAGAAAAAAGTATAAACGGAAAAAATAAAAGAAATGGAAAAAAAGGAAAAAAACACAATGAAAAACCAAAAAATACAGAAAATAAACGAAAAAGCAAAAAAGAATAGGGAAAAAAAGTAACAGAAAAAGCTGAAGAAAAAAAATGTTTTTCTCCTTTCTCAATGTTTTGTTTAGTTTTTCCCCCTGAGTTGTTTCTCCATTACCCCTGTGGTTTATAAGTCTCTCCATCTCTCTCTCTCTATCTAGGGCAGTTGGTCAATCACTGTTTTCCTCCGTAACCAAGGGTTTTCAAAAGTGTAATACAGTGGAAAAAAACAATGGAAGGAAGTGGAGAAAATAGCTGTGATACACAATACACCCTCTACGGCAGACATAACCATCACGTCTTATATAACAGCTGTCTGATATGACAAAAGTGTGTGTGTGTGTGTGTGTGTGTGTGTGTGTGTGCGTGTGTGTTTGACAGCATAACTATCAGAACGACACCCCTGGCCTTCTGACAAAAACCAACATGCTTGGAATGATCAGAGACGGTTGCCAAGCCATTGTCCTGCTCGGATCTGATCCAAACCTTTCTCTCTGCAAATGCATATTGCAACCAGCGATTGTTTTCCACGGTGACTGAGTAACCAAGTATTTTTCTGGGACTCTCCTAAACTGAAATGACTAATAGCGCAAGAAAGCAGAGCCTGAACAGTCTGTTTCTATTGAACGCACATCCTTTCCCTCACTGAAGCTGCACATTAATATATGCTTTCATCAGCAAAGCCCGATGGGACAAATACACATTCACAGGATAAAGACCTCGTCCTAATTCAGTCAATTATTAGTTTATGTTCGAGCGTTACTCCTCCTCTTATTTAGGTGAACCTCACTTCAATTTGCTGAGGTGTTGCTATGCATGACAAGAAATGGGGAAAGAGGTAACAGAGGAAAGTTTAGTCTGTCACTTTTTTCCATTATTAATTGGTGAAAGAAAAACAGACCGAGCTCTGAAAGAAGAGGGTGAGAATTACAGAAAAAAATAGCCTCTGTCTACCTACCTACATATCTATCAAGCTATCTGCCCATCCACCTGTCTATCTCTCAATTCATGTAACGTCTATCTACTATTCTATCTACCTGTCTCTGCACCTACCATCTACCCATTTACCTACTTGTCTTTTCATGTACCATCTATCTACCTATCAACCCATCAACCTCTGCCCATCTATCTATCTACCATCCATCTAACATCTACCCATACATCTACCCGTCTATCTGTCTACGAGTCTATCAAACTTTCTATTCATCCATCCTTCTACCTGTCTTTTCATGTACTGTCTATCTGTCTATCCATCTACCCATCTTTTCATGTACCATCTATCTACCTGTCTTTCTGTCTATCTACCCAGCAACCCGTCAACCTATCTGTCCATCTGTCTACTTGTCTATCTATCTACCATCCATCTAACATCTATCTACTGTTTATCTGTCTGAGTCTATATCAAACTATCTATCCATCCATCCTTCTTCCTGTCTTTTCATGTAGTCTATCTATCCATCTACCTGTCTGTCTGTCTATCCATCTATCCATCTTTTCATGTACCATCTATCTACCCATCAACCCATCAACCTATCTATCCATCTATATACCAGTACATCTAAACATGGTACTTTTTTTTTCAAGTACCAACTATCTATCCATCTATTCGTCTATATACCCACCTGCCTGTCTGTCTACCTACCTATCCATCCGTCAGTCTATCCGTCTATCCATATGTCTATCAGCTCCACACTCAGTAGACTGACAAAGTGAATATGTATATCAGAATAAAGGAAATACCGACAAGAAAACCTGATAACTGAGATTCAACTGACCTACAGCAGCACCTACTGGAGAGAAACTGAGAGAGAAAAAAAGAGAGATCTATATATAGTCTTATCTCATTAGCAGTCTAAAGCTGAGAGTGATTTATAATCGCTGTTTTACCTTTATGATTAATTACACACACACACACACACACACACACACACACTTTTCTCCCTTCCTCCACACCAGCCCTCTCTCCCTGGATCTTCTCTCTGATGCACCACACATCTCTTCTCTCTCTACATACTCAATGCAGCTGATTTCACTATTCTTCAGTTCCAGTCAAGAAAACACAATATAACACAAATACACACAGGTTATTAGCTCAATTCAGACCTCATTCACAAACCTTTCTTTTAAACAGTACAATAGTAGTACGAGTCATGGCATGTATCTTTAGTAAAGATTTTTTTAAATAT
Organism: Tor tambroides; assembly: GCA_021397915.2. Classification (NCBI taxonomy): domain Eukaryota; kingdom Metazoa; phylum Chordata; class Actinopteri; order Cypriniformes; family Cyprinidae; genus Tor; species Tor tambroides. Next base: position 85,586 of record JAFVLL020009734.1, on the reverse strand, counting down.
ATTTATATTTCTGTTTTTTTTTTTAATGTACATGAAGCATTGAGCTACAGGTAGTTTTGGGGTAAAGACTCACACTGTAAAGTGGGACATGTTTTCTCCTATCTCAAGAACCAGCGTGCTGTGCCTTCAAGAAACATCCCCTAACCATGTCAAGTGAACAACAAAGCTTTGATCTGCTAAGACTGTGGTTTTGCTGTCAAGTCCAATTTAGTTTTTAAGTGTGCCATCCTTTAATAGCAGCCATTTTACAAAGTCTGCATTACATTGTGACATATTCACGAAACAATCTGTGCTGAAATGTGTGCATTAACTTGTTTTAAAAATTGGACACAATTAAGCTGTTCTTTCCTAACACTGGGATCTTTCTGAAGGATATGGAGAGCAGCAGGCACCACACACAGCCAGAAACTGCTGAGTTTGATGCACTTTCACACATTTTACTGTTTTCTCTGGTGTTTAGCAATAATAGGATTTATCCAGCTTTCCACTGATTACCCAACCATGATTGGCCTAGCCAAGTATCTTATGTCCCAGTAGACATCAATGACATTCTTTTTTTGTTGATGCATTTATCCATCTTACTTCAAAAAAGTGTGGACATTCAATGATTAATTTTTACAGCCTGGTTTCAATAAATGCTCTTTTTGTACTTGGCAGAAAGTTTGAAATGTTGATTTCTTAAGAAACATAATGCTTAACATTAGGGTTGCACAATTAATAGAAATAAAACCAAATGGCTTAGTGTGAATTTTAAATCACAAAGACTGCAATTTAGTTTTTATGGAGTGATTTAGAGTCATACAGCCCTACTTAAACAGCAATATATATATATATATATATATATATATATATATATATATGAAGATCTAGATCATTACAGTCCCAACCTGTTCCTGTCGCTCCAGCCAGCGGTCCACCATGGGATGATTGGCGCTGAGTGAGGAACGGCCCTTTTCACGCTGAAATTCTTTCTGATTTGACCACTGCCCTGCATCACGAGGAAGACTACGATATGTGTCGACACCTCGGCCCTGTAGAGAGATAAATTATATTATTATACTGTTAACTCCCTGTTAACTGTTGTCTACTTAGTTAAAATTATAACAATGATTCACATGCACATGGATGGTCAGATTACAATTTAATATACCAGTAAACCACCATGTATGCCCAAATATTTTTTGGTCTGTGAGGAGGACACTGTGCTCATAGATAAGAAAAAGCTGTAAATCAAAGCCTCATACTACAAAGGAATAACCAAGATGAGAGAGAGTGTGAGCGAGCGTGAAAGAGCGAGCGAAATCCATAACTCATTGTCTGGAGAGTTTTATGACTAGCATTGACATAAGCATTACTCTGCTAGAAGGAGAACAGACAGAGAAATGATGGTCACATCAGCAAATGCATTAAATGAACCCACACACGCACACAATAAATTTAACACACAAACAGCAGCGCAACATTCTCTGCCATCACACGGCTTGTTTATAGATCTCTTACTGTTTGTGAGATGCGGGGTTGTGAACCCTTTAGAAATGACAGTAAATATTCATAGAGATGTCATGAAGGGTGATGTGACCTCTGCCTCTAAAGATGACAGATTTATCGGATATGATCTGAGAAAGACTCCAGCAGGAACCTGATGGCCCCCAAACAGCAATACAGCACAACAATTCAGAGAGTAAACTTAGCACTCACCACCTCTAAATATCTTGACAACCTTTGTGCAAACATTAATAGAGTGCAACAGTGCCAGCTCACTTTAACCGTGGCATTGGTTTTGGAAGCATTTTTTCCACTCATTTTTCTAATAATATTTAATTAATAATAAATAAATAAATAAATAAAAAACAAGCAAAGTTATTAGTTTAAAACTGATATAAAGAAATATATATATTTTATTGCAAAATGTATATATATGCAAATATTTGAAAAAAATATTTAAAATAAAATATTTAAAAATATCTGTAAAAGCGTATTGAGACAGAGATTATTTGTAAACTTCATGGAAGTTTGTATTTCCTGCTGAGCTCTTTTGGTGCAATTTGTTATTTATTATACTATTAGTGCTGTCGAACGATTAATCTCATCCAAAATAAAAGTTTTTGCTTACATTATATATGTATGTGTACTGTGCATATTTATTATGTATATATAAATACACACATACAGTATATATTTTGAAAATATTTACATATTTGTACATTTATATATTCATATTCTTATATTTTATATTATATAAATATATTTAACATATAAACATAACATTTTTCTTAAATATATACATGCAAGTATTGATATATACATTATAAACATACACAGTATACACACATATATTATGTAAACAAAAACGTTTATTTTGGATGCGATTAATTGTTTGACAGCACAATAAAATATTTATTAAAATAATGCAAACTGGTGTCTTCATCAAAAGAATAACCATCAATTAACAAACTCTGAACATAGGTTTAAATATTAGTGTTAAAAATCTATTTGCCTAAGGAGAAAATGAATGGAATTTTTACTTCCAGAACCCAACTACTGCACTCGACAAGCAAACAGAGAAGTTCATTAAATGGATAGTTCACCCAAAAACGACAATTCTGTCACCATTTATTAACCTCCATGTTATTCCAAACCTGTATGAATTTCTTCTGTGGAAAATAAAAGAAGATATTTTGAAGAATGTTTCAACTGTTCGGTCCAAACAATTAAAGTCAACGAGGTCCAAAATAACACATGATTGTAAGGGCAATTAAGGTCAAAATACCTTCTTTTGAAGAAGAATTAAAGTCTTATAGGGTTTGGCATGACATGAGGTTGAGTAAATGATGACAGAATTATCATTTTGGGAGAAATATCCCTTTAAGTCATTTATGTTCCTCCACTATAAAGGTTTGGAGCTTAACAGCAGCTTCATACCTTCCTCTCCAGACTGTTGGTGCCGGTGGAGAAACGTGGTTTCAGGAAGCCGGCGGTTGTGGACCAGCGCGTGGGATTTTTTCTGGAAGGTTCTTCGGGTTGCGAACCAGGCTCAGAGAATGACATTGCTGTCAGGTTCAACAATGCCGGATCGCTACTGCGACGAACATGCAAAGGCATGTCTGTGAGAAATAGAGAGACCAATGAGTGACAGAAGGTCAAAGCTTCCACAGCAGTGGCACATTTCAAACTTTCAAAGACCTAGACTACATTATGAGAGTCTCTTCGTCTGTCTCTTACTGGTTCGAAGCGTGGATGTGGTGACCTCTATCTCGCTGTGGGGCAGGTACGGTTGGAAGGCAGACAGTGGGGTGGAGGTGGATGGCTCTCCAGAGAAGAGCTCAGGCGACTGGGTGCCTGTTGAACTCGCGCTGGTGCCGTCACCTCCGACATGAGGCTCTTGTTCATCAAACACTGCCACCAACTGCAGAGAGAAACACAGAGACAGAAAGAGGTGTTTAAATTTAAGAGCATGAAACTGTAATAGGATGGCCCTCTGCCCCGAGGTCAGTGTAACAACGTTCTAGTAGACTGAATGCTCACTTGCTCTTTCAGACCAGTCCTGTTTCAGTTTGCTACCAAATATGATACATTCATTGTTTTACATCCATTTTTATGCCTTGCAAATTTAAACACTTGGTTTTGTTTTGGCAGTTCTGCTGATTGTCATATAATGCTGTCTAGCTGGCTAACATGGATGAGGTTTGGTAAAAATGGCAAAAATGGCTTGTGAAATACCATTGTTTTCCAGCCTGTTACAGCTGTATAATTTCTAGTTGGTTGCAAAGTTTCTTTTTGTAAAGAAAAATATATAATTATAATGAACAAAAAATGTTGGAAACACTTTACAATATCCATGGTTTGTTACCAATAGTTAATACATCTGTTATCACTAACTAACAATGAAAAATTGTTTAAAAATGTTTTTTTTTTCCTTATTGTTTTAAATCCTTTAGTCACTTATTAATTTAATTCTTGTTTGTTTATGATGTATTAAAAGATTTATTGCAGATTTGAACATTAACCTAGATTAATAAATGGCATACATTATATAGTGTTGTAAAAGAAACTTTACATTTACACAATACATATAAAAACTACTGTTAAAATGTTTGGGGTCTGACATTTGGGGGGGAATTTATAATATAAAAATATATATTTCAAATAAATTGTGTTCTTTTGGGCTTTCTATTCATCAAATAATCTTGAAAAAAAAAAATCAGTTTTCATAAAAACCTTATGCAATGCAACTTTTCAACACTGATAAGAAGAAGAAATGTTTCTTAAATGACCAAATCAGCCTATTAGAATGATGCTGAAAATTCAGCTTTGCCATCACAGGAATAAATTACATTTTTAAATATATTAAAATAGATACTAAAATTGAGAAATTTATCACTAGCCAAAATGCAACAGGGCCTGATATGAAATGATTATTGTGAGACACATAACATATAATCTGAGCAGTGCCAACAACCATAAAAGACAAGAAAAATCACGTACAGCCAGCTTTTCACTTGATTATTCCTTGGAAACTCTGAAACATAGTTACTCCTGAGTACAAGGAGTCATGTAGCTTTATGAAGTCTGTAGAGAGCTTGAGCGTGTGTGGTGTCCTCATTTAGAGCAGGACGCTCTCATCACTGTGTCCCTCAAGACACTAGTGTATTTGGGACAGAAGGCAACATCTCATGCTACAAAGTGAACATCTGGTCTCAATTATGCGTGTGTGTGTCAACATGAATGATAACGCTTGAGGCACTGGTTCAGTGGGTGGGTTGAAATGGTTGGACACACCCAGTCCATTTGAGGCTGGGACTGACTGATGGAAGTCTGGACCAATCACAGAAGTGCTGCTGAAGGGCACATGACCCAGAATCCACAGGGATGGTCCCCCTCTGAGACTTTTCATGAGTGTTTTGCAACCCACAATCTTGGATGTGGGACATACGAAACTGAAATGTGTGTGACCCTTCTACATTTCTTAAAACTATTGCTAATGTCTGCAAGAAAATGAGTGGTGATGGCTGTTTGTATATAATTTTTTAAGAAGAACAGTCTGGATTATCTCAAACTTGATGGGTCTGGAAACATACTCGTGGGAATTGACATTTATGCAACTATTTGAGTGTGTTTGTACATTACACATGTTTAAAACTTTGCATTGTTAGAATTATATGACCAGTGAGGCTTTCAGTGTTTCACAGCAGATCTTCAGAGTGCACCCAAAGCTGCAGCTCAGATTGTTCAGAAAGCACACACACACGCACATTCACACACAAACACCCCACAGAAATCTATTTACCTGTGACAGGTTTCCATGAGACAGATCTTCTCTAAGGACATTTGAGGCTTAAACACTACATCTGCTCTCTCTTTCTCACACACACACACACATTTACAAATCTAAACAGGGACATATTACAGCCTTCTATTGTTTTCAGTCTCAAAAGCCAAACCCTAACAAAAAATGTGCACTTAAATGAATAAAAAAAATACACATTATTTACTATAACTTAATACAAATGAGTACACCTGCTACTGCTACTGAAGATTTTGATTTCAAATAAATGTTGAAATGCTATTCTTTTGAACATTCTATTCAGAAAAGAAATTATGAAAAAAGTACCAGGGTTTCTACAAAAATATTAAAGGATTAGTTCACTTCCTGAATAAAAATTTGCTGATAATTTACTTAACCCCATGTCCACTATATGGACAAAAATCCTGGAATGTTTTCCTCAAAAACCTTTATTTCTTTTCGACTGAAGAAAGAAAGACATGAACATCTTGGATGACATGGGGGTGAGTAAATTCTATCTGGAAGAGAACTAATCCTTTAAAGGGGTCATATGATGCAATTTCAAGTTTTCCTTTCTCTTTGGAGTGTTACAAGCTGTTCGTGCGTAGATGAGATCCCTAAAGTTGCAAAGACTAAAGTCTCAAACCCAAAGAGATATTCTTTATAAAAGTTAAGACTCCTCCACGCCCCCCTAAAATGGCTCATTTAAACACGCCCCCACGTCTACATCACGGTGTGGAAATATTTGTGTAATGCCACCCAAATGTTCACGCAAAGAAAGAAAGCGTGGTTTCAGTAACCGCAGTAGTGTTGATGCAGCCATGACAGGGAGACGCTGTGTGTTTCTATGCGAAAGCAAAGCACTTTATTTGGCCTTCCGAAAGTAGATGCAATTAGGAATCATTGGTTAAGATTTGTTTACAACACAACAGCACAACCCAGATGTTCGAATTTGTGCAACGCATTTTATGGACGACAGTTTCGTGAACCTAGGAGAGTACAAGGCTGGCTATGCACAAAGGCTATTTCCAAAAAAAAAAAAAAAGGTCAATTCCAACTTTGCTATGACAATCTGGCACTTCTGAATCAGTGACTGTAAGTATGTTTTGTTTTTAGTTCAAGTATTTGCTATTGACTGTTCAAATGCGGAGTTTTGCGCGTAACGTGTTGTGTGTGTGTGAGTGTGAGGGGAACAGGGTCACATCACAGCGGAGTGTACAGCCCGTCAGAAATCTTAACCGCAGCTTGTGTACTGCAAATACATACGAGCATCATCACTGTGTCTGTCACGCGACTCTGTTCCCCAATTCGGCTTGAACTGATGGTAAAACTAACTTAAAAGCTGAAGCTCGTGATTATGGTAAGGGGCGTTACATTTCCGACGCGTGCTTGTGGTGTTCGGCCAATCACAATGCACTGGGTCAGCTGGCCAATCAGAGCAGACTGCTTGTTGGAAGGAGGGGCTTTGTAGAAAACAATGCGTTTGAGAGAGGCGGGGCATAGAGGACCTACAATAATGTACAGCATTTGAAAAATAATGTGTTTTTTGAACATTAAAGCATGTCAACATATACTGTTACACCAAATACACAAAATAATGATCTTTAAAATAGTATCATATGACCCCTTTAAGCAGCACAACTGTTTTCAACATTGATATTAATAAGAATGTTCCTGAAGGATCATGTGACACTGAAGACTGGAGTAATGATGCTGAAAATTCAGCTTTGCATCACAGAAATAAATTACATTTTAAATTATATTAAACAGTTATTTTAAACAGTAATAATATTTCACAATATTACCGTTTAACTGTATTTTTGATCAAATATATCCAGACTTGGTGAGCAAAAAAATAAATAAAAAATATATATATGCATACACTTACATATTCACCATTACGGGGTGAAATAGACGTCTTGGTAAACACATTTTAATTGGTCACAAGAAATATGCTAGTTCATCCAACAAGAAATTATTTAATATGTACACACTTACACAAGTACATGATTTTTCCCCACTACAGAAACAAAAGGGCAGTGCAGTGAAGAAAAACAGATGGGAAAACAATGGAGCTGAAGGTGAAAGATGTATTAAGACGTGAGGAATGTCTTTAGCTGGAGTGTATGCATGTGTGCATTTCTTGCCGCTTCAAATAATCCAAACCTCAACGAACTTTAGCATTACAAATAACACTGCAGTGCTGTTCTTCGTAAGGTTGAGTAATTCTTTACTGGTTACCTAAACAAACATGACATCTCATGTATTATTGGAAATACACACACACATACACAGTAGCATTACAGCCGAACCAGCAATAACGGCGTTAAGAAATCCCTCCATGTGTTTCACAATGACTCTAAAAACAAGAACTCACTGACCCAACAACACAAATCACATCTTACAAACACATCTTCACACACACACTGGAGGTCAACAGAGGTTTGTATGTGCCAAGTGTGCTGACAGGAAGTTCCCAGGAGAACAATTGTATACTTCCTGTGAGGATATTCATTTCCTCTCTTTAAAAGGTTATGATCTTTGAGCTTCACAATCTGTTGAACCCATCTCTCTCTGACACAAACACACACACACTCTGCCCTATAGCCTAGTTTACACATAGCTGACCATATAAGTCTGAACCCGACCAAAGGAGAGGAGACCACAGTTTATCTTCTGCTGGACAGTTACAACTGTAAAATCTGATTGGATGAACAATTTTCAAAGTGTCATGTGCCCCTTCAGATTCAGGTTAATGCATTTGGTATCAACAAGTGGTGGGTAGCACATATATATTTCAACCAAATTTTGGAGTGTTTCTGTGGTAATTTTTGCCCATTCATCCAGTAGAGGATTTGTGAGGTCAGGCAGTGATGTTGAAGGCCTGGCTCACAATTTCCATTTCAGTTCATCCCAAAGGTGTTCGATGAGGCTGAGGTCAGGGCTCTGTGCGAGCCAGTCAAGTTCTTCCACATCAAATTCATCCAACCATGTCTTTATGAACCTTTCTGTGTGCACAGGGGAACAGTCATGCTGGAATAGACAAGGGCAGGTTACAGCCTCGCCCATCAGACTGCCAAACAGAGAAGCGTGATTCGTCTCTCCACAGCAGATGTTTCCACTGCTCCAGAGTCCAGTGGCAGCATGCTTCACCCCACTCCATCCAACGTTTGGCATTGCACTTGGTGATGTGAGACTCGCATGCAGCTGTTCGGCCGTTGAAACATTCCATGAAGCTCCCACCGCAGTTTTTTAGGCTGATATTAATACCAGTGGTTTGGAACTCTTCAGCCTTATATAACTAAAACAATGCCAATATTACAATATATAATATTAGAAAGTGTATAAATCACTTGAAATATTGTCCAATAGCGACACCAGCAGGTAAAGTTTCAGCGGGAGTCGGCGTCTCTCTCGCCTCCCCTAAGCCCATTGAGTTTTAACAGACCCCCATAGCATGCCATGACTTTTTGGGGGGGTAACTGAGATGAATGGGGGAAAGCCATGTGAGAGGAGACAATGCCTCTATTGCGATATGACTGGTTATAATCGGCTGTGATTGGTTCATTCGGTAAATCCCGCCTCTTGTGTTTGTGCATGCTTGAAAATCTGTCTGAATGAAAAATATGTTCAAAAATTAACAAAGACTAATTTAAAAAGTAAAATGGCATGAAAACATGATCTGTGGGAGTTTTTAGTGAGTAACCAGCTTGGTGAAATTTAAGGTTAATCTCTGTGTCTGTGACCAATATTTACCGAGCTTTGATGAACGATGATCTGAAAAATTCCAAAATAGATAAAAGTTAACTACTGAAAAGAATAGCTGAACATAAGTTCATAAATAAAATATACTGTTTAAATTGTTACTGCCTTGATTTATTATTTTTGATGTAAAATGCTTAAAAACACTAAAGGCCGTTTCAGACTGAGCGCGATGCAAAAAAGTGAGGCGAATCGCCGACGAACGGTGCTTTCACACCAAGCTTGAAACGACTGTTTGCCTTCTGCTCCTTCACGCCTGCACGCTAGGTGGCGCCAAACAACAATGCATTTTTCATCAGATATGTCTCTATTTGGATATAAACATCATTCGTTGCTCAATATACAGCATTAAATTAAGATAAACAAAGTTTGGTTCTACACCAGAAACACAAACTATCTATAATGCTTACACGAAGACATCTTAAAATACGAACAGAAGTAGCATCAAGCCACATTTGAAATTATGTACGTTAATTATTAATGATTTTGCTTAAAACCCACTTTAAACCATCATCGAGTACTAGTAATAACTTCTGATTGTGATCTATAGTTGATTTTGATCTATAGCACTTTTTGTATGTTTAATAATGGCACACTGCTTATTGTCATAAACATCCTTTATTGTTATAAAAATACCATGAGTTGCATACCAAACACATACAGAAAATATATCGTCATAATCATATGTCTATTTGCTTTCATATTTCATGTGTAGAAATGTTTTCACTCGATTTTTTTTTAATACGGAAGATCTAGAGAGTTAATGCTTGCGCACGTGGAAGAAAACGAACACTCTAGATCACATAATTCAGTGAAGAATTAATAGAAATTATATTAAGAACATGTAAGAATAAATCTGTTCTCAGATACAAAGATAACAAGAACTCAGCATCCACTCTCTTCTCTCTAGGAATCGGCACGCGATCTAAGCTCAAATCTGATTGGACGGCCCGTTTCATCGCGGAGCAACAAGGGAAAAAAAAAAAAAAACTTCGCTTTTTTGCTCCGCAAATGATCGTGCCTGGTGTGAATAGCCCCATAGGGATCTATTGTTTTGATTCAAAAGCGTCATCGCGCCGAATTTTCGCGTTCAGTGTGAAAAGCCCTTAACTTGACGAGATTCATACTTGGCTTAACCCCTTAACTGTCACTCACAGTTTTGAACATAGACATTATAGTGCACTATCCAAACTTAAATTTTTATAATTCATGAACCAAAACATTTTGTAACATGATATTTATGTACCAATTCCATGGTAATGCAATGTCTGATTTTAAAATGGGGTTCAAAGCATGAATTTTGAGATTTTAAGTGTTCAGTTGATATATAATTTCTTATGATTTCTAAAGCGTGATAGGGAAAAAGGCAACTAGGAAGATGGTCTGTGACAAAGGTCAGAACTCCAGTTATGATGTAGATTTTTTAGGTGCACTCTTGTCATAATCTAATAATTTTCCTACATAATTTAACAAAAAAAGTGGTAAAATATCTATTTAGGAGTCTTACACCTTTCCAACGATATATAGTTTGTCGTGATTAGATCAGGATTTATTGTAATATAGTGAAGTAAACTTAGGCGTCCCACAGGGTGGACGGGTGACAGTTAAGAGGTTAAATAAATAGAATATTAATTACATTCTTAATGTAAAAATATAAAATACAATTGTTTTTCCTTTCTTTTTCTGATAGTGTAAGTAATGTTTATTTAACCTAGAAAATGTGACTGGAACATGAATTAAAAAAAAATAAAAAATACTTTGAAGACTTTGCCTCCTCATTTCAGAACACCACCGCACACCACCGTTTCTAGACCCATTTGATTGGACAAATGGTATTGCTCTAGCGTGCAAGATCAGTTATTCATATTTTAATGTTCATTTTCCCAGAAAATTTTTTTTAAAGGCATGTATATCTGCTAAATGTTGTCAACATTTAAGAGTGTATTAGCATACTGATTGCCTTAATGAGATATTTCACCCCCCAAAATTTAAATTTTATCATCATTTTCTTAGCCTAGGCTATACAATGACATTTTAGACCTGTACTTTCTTTTGTGAGAAAGAAACAAAGAGAAACAAACAGTCGCTGGTAGTCAATGACTTTCACAGCATGGAAAAAAAAAACTACAGATAAATACCAGCAAATGTTTGGTTACCAAATATCTTCTTTTGTGTTCAACAGAAGAAAGCAAGCATGCCCATCCTTAAGGGTTTGAATCCCTTAACCCATGTAAAACCAGTGTCAATGAGAGCAAACTGTCTCTCGTGTCTCACTGCTTCAATCCCTCATGAGGCCTGTTGCTAATGGAAACGAGTTTGTGTTTGAGACGGTCACACCAGCTCCCAGCACTTCAATTATACCGCATCTATGTGATGATTAACTGGCCACTGGTGGCAAGGGAAATCATGGTCACGCTCTGCATGTACATACACACACACTTCAGATCATGTGGTCAGGACCAAATGCAACACTGCCTGCAGCGCCAATTCACAGACACTTCCTGTTAAGACGCCACCACTCACACACTTCCTCAAGCCTTGAGGAAAACATCCCCACAAACAAGACGTCCACACGTACATTGTCTGACCAGAAGCAGCACGTTTAGATGTTTTAACGTCCTGTTTATAACCGACGACCGCTTCCTGTCCAGTAGAGGATTGAGGACGTTATCACAGAAGGGGGTAGAGTAGACATAAAAGAGCTGTGCGTTGCTCAATACCTGACAGAGGGCCAAACGCTAGCAGTTTCATTGTTCATTAAGACAAGCCATGATGATAAAAAAAAGTGTGTGGGGGAGAGAGAGAGAGAGAGAGAGAGAGAGAGAGAGAGAGAGACAGAGAGAGAGAAAAGAGATAATACATGTTTAAGCTGAATCTTTGGCGCCCTCTACTGTCTTACTGCATAGTCAAAGTTTTGTTTTGTTTTTTTTGTGGTGGCCTAAAAAAAGTTTGATTCTGACAGAAAATAATTTTAGACTTGCTCTACAGTTTGAATAAAACAAAAATGTGTCTGCAGTAATGCATTCCAAACAAAATATACAGGGGAAGGTGCTTCATCACAAATAAATAAATAAATAAATAAATATAAATCTAGTTCAATTAATTGAGAAAATGTATGTTTCATTTTACTAAACTTTTACAAGGTACATAAAAAGAGAACATGGAAAAGTTTATTTTCTGTGGAATAAAATAACATATAGGCCCAGTTTCACAGACAGGGCTTAGCCAGGACTAGGCCTAAGTTAAAATTAAGATATTTAAGCAGCTTTTATAAAATACCTTAGAAGAAAATGTTACAGGTGTGCATCTTGAGACAGATCATTGGCACTGACATATTTTAAGATATGTCAGAGCAAGATATTTTTAGTTGAGACAGCTCAAACATGCATTTTAGTCTGGGACTAGCCTTAAGCCTTGTCTGTGAAACCGGGGTATCATTATTTTTTTATGTTTTATAACTAAGTCTCTTAAGCTCACCCAAAAATGCATTTATGATCAAAAACAGTAAGAAAGTTTGAGTAATATAGTGAAATATTTGAATATATTTTAAAATGTAGCTTATTCATATTCCTTAGTTTCTTATTAACTATAAAAATGGTTGTGCTAATTCATTTTTTGTCTTTAGCATTTCTTTTTGAGGATTCTTTGATGAATAAAAAGTTTATTTGAAACAGACATTTTTAAATCAGTGTTAAGTTCTTTACTGTCACTTTTGTTCATCTTCTGCATCACTACTGAATAAGTATTAATTTCTTTAAAAAAAAATTGAAAAAAAAAAATCTGACCTCAAACTTCTGAAGTCAAGTCAAGTCACCATTATTTGTATAACGCTTTTTACAATGCAAAGGGTAGTAAAACTGGAAAAACTGTAACCAATATAAGTTTATGACTCCAAAACAGACGTGAAGAAGAATAAAACAGAAATGACTACAAACTAGTTTTAGTTTAAGTTTTGAATACATTAAACCACATAAAACATTTAAAATTATACCTGTTAACACAGTAACTTAAGATACCTTAAAATTCTAAAACTAAAATATAGAATAACTATTCTAAAAAACTAAAATAAGATACTATAAAAAAACTAAAATATAGATAATATATTTTAAAACAAAAACATGTAAAACATTTTAATTATACAGATTACATATTTAAATTAAATGCAAAACATATTTAAATTACATGAATTTGTTGACTAAAATATCCTAAAATACTTAAACTAAAATATAGAATAAATAAATAAATAAATAAAAATACACACACACACAAAAACAAACAACTAAAAATAATAGGCACTAAGTAAACAAAACTAAAATGAAAGGACAAGTAAAAAATAAATAAGAAGTCAATTAAGAACACAAAACTAACCCTGCTCTCTCTCTGTGTGTGTGTGTGTGTGTGTGTGTGTGTGTGTGTGTGTGTGTGTTTGTGTGTGCCTGGGTTTGTGCGTTTAGCCTGAAATGGACTTTAGTTTACCACAGACAATTATAAAACTGGTTATGGACCATTAATATTAGACAGTCCACATTTATGCAGAGTTTTTAAAATACATTTGTGAGTTTCTCTGCTGTTGTGTGATTTTAAGTTGAATGAGTCACACTAAACCACATTACAGCAGTATTGTAGCACTTCCTGTTTGCGGACAGTGTTTCCTGTGACCACAGGTGCAGCCTGAGTCATTCAGTAAATCTGTGTGAGATACCAGGATACCAGGATGTGTACGCACTGGCTGATAGAAGGTATGGCCTTTTTAAGGTAAGACTAGACACTATCAGCTATAAATGTGTGAGCGTAACTCTGGTGGAATGATCTCACACGCTCCCTCGGGCACAGATGTGAAGTGTCTTTTATTTCACACAGAGAACTAAAATAACACACACACGCCCAGACACACCCACCACATCAAACACACAACTACATTCTAGCAAAGTGTCTGTGGTCTTGGTAAGCCGATATCATCTGTTCTGGGTCAGCAACATGCTGCAATGTGGAGAAGACAGCGCGCTGCCCGTGTTTGACCAGAGGGGGGCAGAGTTACCCTGCACAAAACCAAAATCCCTCCTTGCCATTTTAATCATTCATCCATTCATTTTGCTCATTAAATATACACAACTGTTTATTTTATGACTTTGAATGTGCAGTACAACTAATTAGAGATGCACCGATATTAAAATTCTGTTTGGTACCAATAAGCCATTAATTATGTTCATGTTATGGTCAATAACTGATTAGAATTCTATACTATTTTGTCAAAATAAACCTAAAAGTTTTAAAACATTTTACATAATGATTATAGTAATTATTGTTATAATCACCGTTGTTGTTTTTATTATTATAAATATTACTGATCATTTTAATGTGGGACTCAAGACATAAATATAGGAAACATCCACATTACATAAACTATTATTCATAGAATTAAAATTTCCCAATAATAATAATAATAATTATTATTATTATTATTATTATTGACAATAACTGATAAATGACCAAAAATAAAATTACAATATTTTGTCAAAATAAAACAAAAATGAAAGACTAAAAACTAAAATCAACTGTTTTACATTTTTAAATGGTGTAAAATTACATGTTGTTATTATTGTTATTATATCATATTGCTGATATTAATTAATAAGGGACCCAAGCCATGTGCGTGTAAGGAAAAGGAAATTCACAACATTACAAAGACTAATAATACTACTACTACTAATAATAATACACTATTAATAATAAAATTAACTGATTAATTAATGTCATTGGCATCACAACATTGTAATTTACAATATGAAAATTGATATTTATTTTATTTTTTGCTAAAGATTACAATCAACAGTGTTATTAAATTATTAATTAATTTTTAAAGATTACGTTAAGATAAATCTGACTGTAAAATATTGACCATGCAAAATTAAGTGCCCAATATCAAAAGATGCGATTAAAAAAAAAAGACAAAAAAAGATACTACACTATGTAAATACTATTGGTAGCTGTCTAATTGGTAGCTGAAGGCACTAGCAAATTCTCTTAAATTTCTTAAAAACAAACACAAAAGCAGTGGAATGTGTAAAATGCTTTATGAATGATGGAGGCTGGAATTCTGTGGAAACCTCTGGAGTTTCTGCAGATGTAGATTCCATACAGGTCTAGTGACACCTCAATAAAAATAATCACTGGAGTTCAGAGCAGTGTGTGTGTGTGTGTGTGTGTGTGTGTGTGTGTGTGTGTGTGTGTGTGAGTCCGTCTTCAATGTAGGTCATGGTTATTGGGAGACAACAGTCATCTGATACTTGTAACTAAAATATATACTACTAAAGCAACACACAGGAGCGCTGCCCGTTTTAGAAGAGAATGCTAGCAGTGTGTGAGTGTGTGTGTGTGTGTGTATGCATGTCTCACTCTGTCTTTGTCATCAGCCACATCACACAGAACATCATCCAGGTCAAGAATTCCTCCATCACCGTGTTCCAGCCGGTACACCTGAACCCAGTACTCTTCACCCTGAGAGAGAGAGACACAGAGATAACATGGTAAACTTCTGTTCGACTTTAGCTTAAGTGAAAGTATTTCTACACCCCTGGACCTCACACACACTCATACAGACTCCATCAGGACACTCTAATCAATGAGGAAGAGCACACACACATAATGAGGGTTTAACTAATCAGGATAATGCACCTGAATCTAGACCATCCCCCAGACAGGACAACACACACACACACAGGTCATTACCACTCAGCATGACACCCACCAGACAGACAGAACACCACACACACACACACACACACACACGAACGATCAGCACAGCCAACAGAGAGCCACAGACACAATGTGAACCGAACTATGGAACAGCAACATCTGTCAATCAAAACTGAAATGCACTTTCCAGGCAGGAGTCCGTAAAATAATAACCCTTAATATAAAATTATTTAATATAAATAAGTTTAATATGCAATAAGTAATATTTAGAATATTTTAGAGAAATAATACTACTACTATAATATTAACTATTATTATTATTATTATTATTATTATTATTATTAATCAGGGACCCAAACCATATAACTGTAGGAATGATGAGAATATAGAGACAATTATTAATAGAATTATGATTAATTAAAATAATAATAATAATAATAACAACAACACTGTTTAATATACACTGAATAAACCATATTTAATGTAATATTTTAAAGGAATAATAATAATAATAATAATAATAATAATAATTATAATTATAATTATAATTATAATGATAATAATCATTACCATGATTATTATTATCATCATCTATTAACATATTAAATATTACTCATTTGTTGCATATTAAATATTATTATTATTATTATTATTATTATAGTAATACCAATTATACTAATACTAATATCAAAATTCATACAATAAATTAAAAAGAAAACAATAGAAATTAATACATATTAATATGAATACTATTTATTGGACAAAAATCTTTGCAGTGCTGGATGAATCATACATTTTTTGTTCTATTTTCCCAGAAGAGTTTCTATATTAAGAACTTTTTTTTAATATCAGATTGACCTCAAAGCATACAGACATGAACTAGCCACAGTACCCCCAAATATGATTTTATGAGATCATTTAGCTGCTTAGAAAAGAGATATTGCACCTCCGTAACATAAATGGTATGCGGCAAACTTCAGGGGTTTTGAAAAATGGCAATCAACTCTAATAAATCAATTTAAAAACCATCAAAGCATAAACAGAGTTTCATCACAGAGTCAAAATAGTCAACAATGAATAAGCAACTGCTTCATCTGGCAGGCCAAATCATGATGTCATGATGTACCACAGCTATGAACCAATCAGCGCTGACTCTACCTGCTTAGCCCAGCCCTTTTCCTCCCCGAGTCTCTTCTGCAGAGAGAAGTGATGCTTCCACATCTCTAACCATCACAAACCGTCTTTCTCCACACACAAAAGAAACCAGACCAGCTTAAAGTCGCTTTCTGTCTCCTCGTCATTCCTTTCTTCCTCTCAGTTGAGAAACAAATAATCCCAAACGAAGACGCGTTCAGTAACGTGAGAAGTTCACTCTCAGAAAGACCAGTGTGTGTAAGCTGAGAGGATTGTGCTGTCAAAGACAAGTGTGTGTATTTGATACGAGAGCCCATGTCTTATTGAGCAGCCGAGGAGGAGAGACATGTACACAGCAACCGGATATTCAAACTTACTTTACGCTGCTATCCTAACTGTGTTTGCGTGGGTGTATAAATGTGTGATGTTTATTAATGTTTTGGTAATGTAATCTCTCGTTTCCGATGCTAATAAAACCTCCTAAAATCTCCTGACAGAGAAAGCGCATGTCCGCTAACCCAAACATGCAGTCCAACAAGGGAACGTCAGTCTCCCCCAACAGAGAGCAAAGTGTTTTCATGAGAAAGTGTCTTTATGAAGCCTCTTTTTTCAACAAACTGGCTCTCTTTCTGCAGGATACAGGAAATAAGAGTAATTTCGCAGTGCTAACTCACACACATTCATGTGCAGCTTAATGAGTGTTTACTCTAAAGAGGAGTGCGGGCATCTGAAATATTTCAAAATGTGACAAACAACGGTAAGGAATGTGTTCTTACGTTGTTTGCTACATTTTGAAACATACAAATTAGCAAGTTTTTCCACAGGCTGGTTCAGAATGTTTACAAAGAGTTGTCATGAAAACAGGAATTCACACATTCTGTGAGGAGTAAATGCTTTCATTTGATTCAGTGAAGATCCTATAACATTCAGCGGACGAGGAGATCCAGATCAAGAAGTGATTCAATTTGACTGGAGAAGATTCATTCGAATCACTTCTAAAAAGAGATTTAAAGGTGACATTTTGACAAAAAAAACATAAATTAGGGATGTAACGATTCACTCAACTCACAATGCGATGCGATTTACAATACTAATTTCACAATATGATTTTCTCATGATTTTTTTTAACAAAATGAGATTTAAGACAAATTTTATACGAAAGAGTGTCCTTTTATTATTGCTTGGACAAAATGCTGCACTTTTCTTTGTGAAGTTGAAATATGTCAAATAACAATTAAATTGAAATGTTAAGAATCAAATAGATAAATAACACAAATAAAAGAAAACTCTCTATATAAACAAACTGAGGAAACCACTGTATTTTAATGACAATCCAAGATGCTGCATGCGTGCGCAGTTTTTAATCTAAATTAGATTGTATAATTTCAAAATTTAAAGCAAAAACAGAATGGTCTGACTTTAGTTTTGTGAAACTACACTAAATAAAACATTTGAAAAAAAAAGCAAAAGAATGCAAATCCACTCTCTGACAGCAGATGGCGTTTATGGAACAGCCGAAATATAGCGTTTCCTTGGTTACCGCTGTAAACAAAGCAGCTCTGCTCTTATGAACACTATGCAGAGGTGAGATGAAAAGAAAAAATCATCTAAACCTTTCTAAAGACAGCAAGTTCACCTCAGAGATACATTCAAATAAACGCCTACCCCTGCGATTCGTTTAACATCAACCGATTTAAATCGTCACATATTTGTATCGATTTTCAACCAGATGGTGGTGTATCGTTACATCCTGAATAAGTATGCCTTTCATGGGTTTATCTCTCCCAAAATTGTAAACATTGAGCCTTCCAGGCATCAACAAAACATTTTGAGAGGCTTGCTAAGATCCATCAATCTATTTCCAGCTCAACCAATAGCGAGAGTTTGGGGCGTGGCTACTGTAGCAGGCTGAGCCAGACAGTTTAGCCAGTGTGGCAACACGGCTGATGTGTTAAATGGTAAAATTTATTCAGATTCGGTTACAGAAATGCAAATCAAAATTCAAACACTGGCTAAAATACACACACACAGAGACAATTGGGTAAAACAAAGATAAACACTGGTGGTGCTTTTATAAGATGAAGGAATTTGGCAAAATATTTGGGCTTTAATCGAGACACCAAAATTGATTTTAGTTTCTTCTAAAATCACGTTAGTGCCAGATAAAATAATAAAATATTGTAAAGATAAGAATAATCGTAAGGGTGTGTTGAGTTTAAGGAGCGGTTGTAAAGGTTGTTTAAAAAAATGCTTTATTTTTGTAATTCCTCTAGGTGACATTATTAGAAACAATATAGTTCATCTTTAAGAAGAGTTATGAATAAGTTTGTGATGCACGTGATTCCATTTAAGAAGGTAAGATTCAATAAAAATAACCTGGAAAGGAGATGTGATAAGATTCAATTCGAGAAGAAATTCAATATAACTGAGATTCAATTCAATCACAGGTTTGACTAGATTTGTTTCAGGAAGAAAACATTAAACTTAAGAGAAGATTTGAATTTAATTTGAGAAGAGATGTGATTACATTAGAATCGAGATGTGAACCAAGCAGCTACAGCTATGTCCAGAGACTTCAAAAATATAATCACAGAAAATATTCTGGATCTCTTCATGTATTTCATGCTTTCTGCTACAGTCTCTTTCAATGGCTATTTGGCTGAAATAATAGATGCTCTGATCGGGGGGAAAAAATTAAATGCATAAATACAAAGACTCAATATTGTCAAAAGGCTTAAAATAAAGAGATTATGGCTGTCAGTTTATTAATTAAATAGCATAAAGAAAATAAGACAAAAAATATTTAATTATTCATGCCCACAACCTGTACATAAAATCTGTAATAAAGTATTTCCAATCATCAGAATAAGTATAACCTTGAGTTTGTGAGTTTTGACTTCAATAACATTGCAATTATAATATAATGTTACCTTCCAAAATGTTTCTAAATTATCATCATTTAGGGGCATTTTCTCAGCAAATTATTTTTAAAAAAATCAATTATTAATCAAATAAAGGGGTCCTATTATGCTTTTTCCCTTCTTGAATTTTAGTCAGGGTGTAGTGTGTATGTTTGGGCATAAAACGATCTACAAAGTTACAAATCTCAAAGTCCACTCCAAAGGGAGATATTTCGTTTTTAAAAAAATCCCTTTTCAAGAACTACAACGAACGGCTCGTTTGGACTACAAAGCTGTTTTCCTGTATTTGTGACATCACAAATTGTAAATCCCGCCTACGGAAATTCCAATTGGTGGGGGGGTGGGGAGAACGCTTGGTTGAGCGCTGCACGTTTCAAAATTGAAACCCAGTGCGGGTGTTTTTATATCACTGTATTTCTGATGGAAACCGACTGTTTTCAGAAAATTATGGATGTCATTTTCATTTCATCTTGCATGTAATGTCCATAAACTCGCTCTCCATCTGAGAGGTTCTTTCCCATGAAGCGCGCACACGCACTAAGTCAAACTCATTTCACTGAGACTCAATTAAGTCACATCCATTAATGCCTCATCTAAGAGTTAAAAATAGAAAGTCCGTTAACACTCATCTCTCATCAGCTGGATCCGCACGCAGAAGGACAGACTCCCAAAATGACTGTTACCCTCGTAAAACCAGTCACAGATTCAGCACAAGAAACACCAGCCCATTGATTATTTATTTACTCATCTTCAGGTTGATCAAAACACGTATGACTTTTTCTCATAAAGAATCTCCACGTTAATTATTGTAAGTGAATGAGGACTGGGGATGTCAAGCTTCAAAATGTCTCAAAAGCACCATAAAGTAGGGGTGTAACGATACACGTATTCATAATGAACCGTTTGGTACGCATTACAAACCGAACGATTCGATTCATTGGACTACTCCTATTACATTTGGAAAATAAAAGAGCTTAAAGTGTGTGAAATATAATGTTCTCAGTGCCACTGCGATCAACAAGGCAGCCCAAATGACGTAACAGCCAACGTGCTGTGTGCCCCGCGATAACCTCCCCTTACTGGGGTGCGTCGAAAGGCATGATCTTGTATCGACGGTAGCCAGAGATATTGTCAAAAACATCAACTGTTGGCAATATTAAGATATTTGGCATTTCCAATTACTGTAGGCCTGTTACATTCTTATTTTTATTAGGCCTATTATTATTATTATTATTATGAAGTTACTTTTATTAAACTAAAATTACAATTAATTTTCCAAATAAATAATTTTACCAAATAACTGACGTGCTGCGAGGATAACAAAAGATTAGGCTATTTAGCCTACTCCTCAATTAAAATGTAAAAAAAAGGTATTTTAAAACAGGTCTATTATACAATGAATTATAGGCCCACAATTAAAATATTAACACTGCAGTCATCAATAAAAATCATTGAAATAAAAAGCTTTAGCCTATTTCAAGCACCGACTTTCAAAAACAACCTGTTTAACACGAAATACGTTTCTTCTCATTTCTTTTCACTATGTACGGCCACAAGAGAAGTATTAAGAGAATAAATGAAAAGCGTTAGCTATATACCATTATAATGTTGACGTAGATTGGTCTCTCGTCGTCAGATGCCGAAAGCTCCGTCATTACCTTTTTATTTTTAATTTCACTTTATGCATATAGTGAATTGACTGAGATCAAGATGTTCACCGGCATAACTCTTGCACAAAGTTTGCACGTTGCTTGTGTGTGATATCCATTGGCTCGCCTTCATGGTTTAAAACAGAAATATTTCCAACATTGCGACGTAACCAATATACCCCCGTACCAAATCGAACCTTGACACCACTGTGTCGTATCGAACCGAACCGTGAATTTTGTGAACCGTTACACCCCTACCATAAAGGTATTATAAAAGCAGCCTACAAAATATGAATTGTGTGTTATGTTTACATTTTTCTAAATATGACAAATTAATTTATTATTCACTGAAATTTTTGACAAAGCATTTTTTTGATAAAACGTGACTAACAGCAAAACTGGGACATTCATAATGTAAAATCATTTTCAAAAATAAATCTAAAAATAACTTATTTTACTCTGTTTAGATGATCATAATTTTTCAAATGCAACTATTTTATCATGGACTTTTATATTTGAGACTGAAGACAAAGGAATGCACTAAAACATTTCTTGACAGTATTCATAAACTGATAATTATTTCCATGTTAAAGCAGATAACTGATAAAACAAAAAAAATATTACTACAAAATTTGGTCTAAAATAAATTTTAAAAACTATTAAAAACTAAAATGAATTGCTTTAATGCTATACATGAATTTAGTCATCACAACATCATAATGTGCAGTTACAGTATAAAAATGTAAAAACGGAAAATAAGATGCAGAATTAAAAATACAATAAGCAACCGATAGGGTACCAATGTATTGTGCATCCCCACTTGTACAATAAAACCTACACATAAAAAGCATTTGAAAAGAAGCAATATAAAGGATGAAAGGTTTAATGTGACCTTAAAAAGAAACAAGTTATTTTTAGTAAAAATGAACCCCCGGGAAATAGAACACCCATATATACACTGAATCCTGTATGTTTATACACACACTCCCAGCTGCTTATAGCAGAAAGCTGCCGTCTTTGACTATTCCAGTGACATTGGTGCTGATGTTTTAAATATCGTGACAGAGATCTTACAGACACGACCATATAAAGACACAATCCCTCCATCTCTCCCTCTCTCTCTCTCTCTCACACACACACACACAGCAGGAGATTCACACAAATGCAAAAACCATGCTGCTAAAAGCAGTCGCCTGAGGAATAAGTCCTTCATGAGCTTCATGCAGCCTGAAATACCCCTCTGTGGATCTCATGCTATTCAGAATAGCTTGGCACCCAGATAAACAACTTGCACAAACATTTTACCGACCTACAAACAAACACACAGAAACACACACTGTGTTCACTTGTATGGGCAGGTTTTACTACCCTTTGGGGGACAACATTTCTGAATATACCCAAAAGAAAAGTAAAACCTGTCAAAACTAGTAAAAATCTTCATGAATGTACTAAATAAGGTTTTATTTCATATCTACACACACCAAAGGGTGTTCATCAACGCCTTTAAAAGTACTGATACATGTGATGAGGCAAAAAGGTAATGCCATATTCATTGATTACCACACAGGTATATAGCTATATACACACCATGGTATTTATAAGAATATCATGATATTACTATAGTACACCTCCAAAAATAGCATTAGATTTTTTGTTAGAGTAGTAATCATGGTTATCTTATTAGAAGAAAAACAGATGTGAATGGGAAGTATACAAAGTTATGTGTGTTTCCTAAACAGAAGGTGAGGGTCAGTCTGACATTTACACTCAAACAGACACTTCATGAATGTCTGACAACTAACCAAGTTAATCACATGGGTCTGCACAGCCCATCTTAATGTGTTACTGTCGCTTTAAGAGGTACTGAACCAATGAAGTGTGTGACCCACAGCAGTACAGAGAACTTTACACCACAGTTGTGTCCAGTCCATGCTGTTTTCTTACAGGCATTACTGTGTTTGTGTTGGTCTGCAGTGTTTAAGGCAGGCAGTATAGTTTTGGTTAATATAAGTGGTTAATAAAGTGGTTAATTTGGTTATTTGGTCTGTTTATGTGAATGGTGCTCTATGGGTTTACAACATTTTACATTGCAAAAATTGGTGTAGACTTTTAATTGGTGCAGCAAAAAAAATCCCAGAACTTCCATATACATACAATTCACTGAAGTTTCCAGCTTAAATTATAGCAAAACACCAACAGCTTTTATTCCTTTTCACACAAATTATGATTACAGCAGCAGATTATTAATTAATAAAGACTTATTTTTGCACAAGTCCTTGCACAATACTAGGTTTCGACCTCAAAGCCCTGTTACCACAGTGCATGATTTGTAAACTAATACAGTTTTATGTTTGCATCACATAAGCAGCTCCATATGTATGGCTTTTGTGATGGAGTAAACTTGCTTGGTAGCTCACCTGGTACAGTATTGCAATTGCAATGCAGAGAACTCGGTATGAGTCCTAGCAAAACACGAGTCATGTTCAAAGAGCTCAAAGACTTGAAGTAAGCTGAGATGGTACAGTTGCTTCAGCAAATGCATTTATATTAGGGATGGGCGATATCTTATCGTTTGCGATATACCGGTAAAAATTCTCCCCACGATAAGAATTTGTCTTCCCACGATAATAACGATAAAGTCTAGTTGTTGACATATTTCTGTGCGCGACAGTGCGGAGCGACAGGTGGACGTGAAATTGAGGAGGAGTTTGTCGCTAAATGAGGAGCTCGAGCTCCTTTTACAATCTGTAACTGTTTGGTTAGGGCTGTACAGTGCACAAAAAATTGGTCTGAATAAATGTAGTACAGTAGCACGTGTGCGATACAGTTCTGCATGTGTATGAGCCTGTTTTCAAACCTATTGTCCAACAAAGATATTTACTGATGTGCTTTTTCTCCAAATTAACTTAACATAGTCGAGTGTTTTAAATATTTTTTATGATCAGACGTGGTTTCATATTACAGAATGATAATATTATATACAGTGATAAAGGCAATGTCGATTAGCATTGCGTTATAAATATGCATTCCTTATAAAAATACTCAAGATTGAAGAACACAGATAAAAAAATATATTTTGGGCAATCGTATGTTTATTGTCTTCAAGTTTCAGTTAGTGTTCTATTCCTCCGTTGTGCACTTTATTCAGCGACAACTGGATACCTTCATGGAGCGCTGTCAGTAGTATTACTTACTGTGGATATGTGAGTTTTTATGCAAGGGGCGCCTCCGTTTCCAGTATGAATTAAACAGTGTGTACTCAGCAAAGCTCCCAACACCCTATTTTGAGTAAAAATAAGAAAGATAATACTTTTCTCTAACGAAACAGGATTCCCTGAATCATCGTCATTGATATCGTTATTGCAATAAATACCAGAAATATCGTGATATATTTTTAAGCCCATATCGCCCATCCCTAATTTATATTTCACATTTGCTTTTAATAACATTATCAGTTAGGTTTAGGGTAGTGCTGCTCACCCAAATATTTAATGTCTGAACCAGCGCAAAATGTACAACAACCAACATAATAGAATGCTGCCAGAATGATGTTCATCAGTTTCAGATAAAACTGAACACACTTTTAGCACCACTCACTGAATATTTTACAGTGAAATGTAGGGTTACAAATCTAGGATTCAGTAGAAATATGGGGACCCACCAATAAAAAAAACTCAAGATTGCCTATGCCACAAAACACTACATACAGCATTAGGCTCAGGGCCGCCATAGCACCCGTATTATCACAATATCATGTCAATATGCCCCCAAACGAGTTACTGTGCCCCCCCTCCTTGCTGAACGTGATCAATTTCGAAAGCGAAAGTGAAACCGATAAAACAGCTCACATAAGAAAGCGATTGCACGCTTTAGCGAGCGTCAGCAACTGCACGCGATCACAGATTGCACACTTCCCACCCGAACCCCCCCAAGGTGATTTGTGCCCCCCCTAGAAATTCAAATGCCCCCCTGATGGAGGTGCCCTGGCGCTGGCTCTGTTACATACACAACATTCAAACTGACAGATGTTTTCAAACCGACAGATGTTTTCAAACCACATTTACAGGTTATACTTTGTGGCGGGAGGAGCACCCATAGACACAGTGGGTGTGGGTTGTGTCCTTGAGAGGCTTATTAAACAGAAACACAAAATAAAGTGTCCAAAGGGGAAAAGTGTCCAAAATAAACGGGGATCTGGTGTCCCGTCGTGCCAAGTGGATTAGTGAAGGAGGGGTGCAGTGTTCAGGAAGGGAAGGGGTCCAGGGAAGGGCGGAGTCCGGGCAAAGTCCGCACGCTTACTTCCCCAACGTGGTCCAGGGCATGAGGGAGCCGCGGCTTCTTCTGCCTCCGCAACGTCCTCTTCTTCCCGGGCATTTCTTCGCAGAGACGGGTGGCTCCAGCATCCTGGCCCGTCAGCCACATAACGGGTGCGGTCCCCTCCGGATCACAGGGTTGACGGCTCGCGGCTTGGCGGCACGGGGTCTCTCTACGCACCCTTCCTGGACCCACGAGGACACCAGCGTGCACATGCACGGGGAAGACCGGTCTCTCGAGGAGAGGCGCACTCGGCATGAACGGGGCGGCGGTGATGAGGCCCTACTCGATTCAGGTGCTCTCATCACACGCCGCCAGACCGGACTAGTTTCAGCGCCCCTCTCACACGCCCACTCCCGTCGGGAGCCTGGTGAAGGGTGGCGAATAAGGGACGGGGTGGTGATGATATTAAGGGGGGAGGCAGCTGACTCGTCACAACTTATACTAAGAGTTTCTGTATTTCTTTATACAGCAATAACTATATATACAATAAAAGCTTTATAGTAAAACAAAACCTCTGGTGGCCTAGAGCACAGTGTCTAGTTGTCAGGATAGGGAATTACCTAGAATCCTATGATAATGATGCCTCGGTGAGTTACCAGTTATAGAGCTACACCAATTAAAGAGACATACTATGATGTTTAATTTTTTAAGTGGCTGCCATTCTTTGGACTGTACAACACTAAATTGGCTGAGCATGGTGAATATATATAGCAGTGCTATGGATTTTATTTTTTCCATTTTTAGGGCCCTAAATGTAAGCTATAAACAATGCTTTTTATTTTAACTGCCAAGTCATTATTATATAAAAATATACATCTTTATTCACTGTACTAAAATCTAGATATGATTGATTGGGTAACAAATAAAACCCAATCAACAATTAACCAAATCAAAGCTCCTCCCAGACATTTTTAAAACACAGAAACAACCATGAAAAAGCAATTGCTTTTTAAAGCAATTCTTTATTGGATCTATATCGGACAGTCCCTCATTTTTAGGCTTCTGCATTTGAAACATTTCAGCGGCTTGTGTAACTCTTGTTCTGTGTCAGTGTGACAGCTGAGCCCTCCATCTACTCAATCACATCACTGAGAGATTACAGATACAGACACCCTCAGTAAGACAGGGTGAGAATCAAGTTAGTTTGGAGCTTATAAAGTCCTCTGATCAAAGTAAAATCATGCTCAGCAGTAATTACAACAACGTATAGACTTTTCCCACGCTGACCTGAACTCACTTATGCATGAACCACAGACTGAAGGAAACATGCATTACTTACCTCTGCCTTTGCATGCTTAACAAATCCCATATTAAGCAATACATAGCCTACATCAATTTCTGTCTTATTATTAATGCATTTCTCCGATTTTAGCATAAAAATGCATGTAAACAAAATACATATGACTGAAAATGACAAAAAACAGGCACTAGAATACAAAAAAAAAAAGTCAGAATCCAGTTCTATAGCCATGAACACGCATCTGAAAACCTGCCAACCCCCGCCAACAAACCAGGCGTGATCAGCTGGGATGGCTGAATTTCATATGCAAGATCACACTAAATGCACTAAATGTTCACTGGAGAAAGCAATATTATGGATAGAGGACACTATTCATTTTGTCTAGAAATGACATTTTGATGTTAAAACACCTTAATGATTTGCTTCCTACAAACACTCAGCTTTTCTCGTCACAAAATGTTAATTGATGGACTGAAGTTTATCACTTTTATCAGATGTTTGGACTCTTATTCTGACGGCACCCATTCACTGCAGAGTAGCAATGCTAAAAAAAAATTCTCCAAATCTGTTCCAATGAAGAAACAAACTCATCTACAGCTTGGATAGCCTGAGGGTGAATAAATTTTCAGTAAATTTTCATTAAAATATTCCTTTAAAATACAAAATTTAAAGACAACAGATCAGCCCTAAATTCGAACCTCACAGTCTCACACACAACACCTCTGTTTGTGTCTTTGGTCTAAAGAATAGCTACAGTCTGAGCAGCTGAAAGACTAGAACCTAGAAAGAGAATAAAAGCAATGTGAGCAGAAAGAAAAAGGCGAGTTGAATGTAGTTAAAGAGTAGCAGACGTTATTTGGGGGAAAGAGAAAAGCAAATGGAACGTGTGACAATGTAACAGAACCAAGGACACATTCACAAACACCATCCTTGTTTCACTGCCTGTCTCTCTCTCTCTCTCTCTGACACCCACTGTAGTTTATTATTCACACGACTTCCTGCGATATAAACTACAAATGGACATCAGCATATCAGCTACATCACAACAGCACTCCACTTCCTTGTAATAAAGCAACGTCAAAACAGCAACATTCTCTCAGCTACACTCCACACCATCACAATACCAGCTAAATCATCTCAACAACACTCTACACACACCAAATCATCATACTGACTTATCCTCATAATAACAGCACTCCAAATCAGCATAATATTAGCTATTATTATAAAGCTCCAAAATTCACAAGCAGGGCTCAATATCATTACATCGCTTGCTCACCAGTGGATCCTCTGTAGAGAATGGGTGCCGTCAGAATGAGAGTTTTATAGAAACAATTATAAATAATGACCAATTTTATTCGGTTTAGCTATAACAGCCGAAAATTTAATTATGTAACCTCATTACAGATGTAAATTAAACATTTTTGCTGGAAACATATAGTGATTTATAATTTTCAAACCATTCTAACTGATGCTTCTGATATTTTCACAAATTTTTGCTATTTCGGTAAAACCTCTTCCATAACAAATGTAAGATGAACATGATAAGATTACAATTAACGGTTGGGTCAGCTGACCCAAAACTGGCCAAATCTTACATTAGCCATGACCTCATCCTTAACTTCATCATAAAATCAGATTTGCCATAACAATAACACTCCATATGATTATGATTATAATAACTGCTCCATCACAATGGAACATCTTTAATAGTCATCATAATAACAGCTGTCATCGTAGACATATACACTAACAGATGTCCTGTTTAAGTGGACAACACAGTGGCAACAACTTTCATTTAACAATAAATCATCGACTACACACACACACACACACACACACACAGGTGGCCAGCACTGAGAACACATAAACAACTCTGCTCATATGCTACTAAAAGAGAAAATTATTTATTCATGTGAACAAACATGCTTTTGTCTCCCTCACCCCTGCTCTCTTAACTCATATATCGAGCTAAAATCTCTGAGCCTCGGATCATTTAACTGTAAAAGCAGCGTATCGAACGCTATTAGTTTAAGTGCTGATCCTGAATGCTGATTTTTCCCTGGTGCAAATCAGACTTTGAGGTATTCTGGGAGATCTGTTAGTGCAAATGGTGGTCAAAACAGCAGCCCAAGCTATTAACGTCTACATTTTTTTCCATCTCATACTACATATCTATGGACATTACTGGATGCAACAGCAATTATTTTTTGCGAGTTGGTGATTCATGCTGGGACACAGTTTGAACAGGTTTATGTTCAGAACCTGAACCAACCTGTTTATCAAACCTGTTTATCCGTTTTTGCTTTGTAAAAGTATTATTGTTAATATAATATAACCTGTCTCAAAAGTTCAGACTTCATGGATTTGTAGTGGGAAAAACAGAAGATACAGACTCTCAAATTAAAAATGTACTAATCTTAATTCAAGTCATTTAGTGGTGATTTAAGCTGGGTATTAAAATGTAATAATATTTAAATGGCTAAATTCCCTGCACACATTCAAATGTTTCATTTGATCATATTCCAAATTAAGAAACTATAAACTATAGGCAGCAAAACATAAATCAGGAGAAACACAAATGATTAGTTCACCTGAGGCTTTCCGTTCATTTGTCTCGTGACAGACACAACGAATGAATCATGAATGACCCATCATCTTGGATTTAGTTCAGAAAAACAGTAAAGGCCCATTCACAAGAAGAACATTAACAATATTAGTGTTCACACCAATGTACAATTACGTTCTGTTTGCTTTAGCTCTTTAAATTTGGAATCTGATTGGCTGTCAATGTTTTTCAGCTGGGAAATAAAAATATTCTGAAAGTGATCATTCCTCTGTGTTGTTATCGTTATAGCTGTGATTTCCATACTCTCACAGAATTAGAATGATTATTAAAACTTCATGGTTATAGCATGAACGGTCCTTAAATGCTATCTATGCTACCAATGCTATACTAATGTTATGGTTAAGGTTAGGCATTAATATTTGTTTTAAACTTGTGTATGCCTTCAACAATGCTAAAACCAATGAAATCTCTAGAATTGGCTGTGGGGCGGAGTTTGAGCTTAACTTGCATGGCAGCGCCCATGAAAAGTCGACCCGCTGTATGTAGAATATAAAACAGCATTTTCTAAAAGACTGACATTTCTAGAGTGTTGTAATGACATTTCTCTAAGTCCTTAATTTTTTTATGAGTAAAACTTTTTTAAATTAGCAAAAAAAAAAGTATCAAGCGCACTTCTAGAGCCCCATATACACTGCTAGCGACGAGACGAAACTAATCAACGAAGCTGAACGCCCGGAACTATGCGCGCGGACAGTGAGCTCTCGCGCTAAACGGACAGCTTTGTTGATTCCGGAACGAGAGCGTTCCGTTTTTGTCGCGTCGTTCTGTAGAAGTGTAGAAAATGCACGGTTTAAATGTGCCAAACGAGTAGAGGACATATCAATTATCACTGTTAGCCTAGCAGAAGCAGCAGCTCTCATCAGCTCACTCAAACAAAGCGCAGGACTCACGTACACATAAGAAAAGTTCAAGACATATTTTCATCACAAAAAGCAAAAGGATGCTTCAGTTGCAGCAACCTGCCATGTAAACAAAAAGTCAATGTACGTGATATTGCATTCTAGTAAATGCTGTCATTTCTAACGGGTCCCAAAGTAGAATAATAACGTTTCAAACGTGGAGTAAACTTCGCTCTATCTTATATTACTTCATTTGCCCCATTTCTCACTGGCTTCCAGCAGTCTGCTGTGTACATAAAGAACAAAGAGGAAGGTCCAGCACACTAGAACAGGATAAAAACCCAAAACGCTTTATTTCCTGGGGAATAACACCATTCTTTCCCGGAGTTAAAGTGTCCGGACTGTCCCAATCCCTTCCCCCGCTCACTTACTCAGTCTCGACACCGCCATATTTGCAGCCCTCACCGGCGCAACTATGTTTCCAGAGCACAACCAGATGATACAGAGAAACAGCATCTCACCTTGGCGATCGCTCTCCTGTACCGCATCGCGGCCTGCTGGACGAGCGAGTGCACTTTAATGTTGCCATCTCCGCACGGAACCACGACCCGAGTTCTTCCAAAACACACCGTCACTTTCATAGCTCCAACTCTCCTTAGACCTTCCCGACTCCGAGGGAAACTCGGGATCAAAGGCTCCCGTGCTCTGGTGTCCAGATCATTAATAATCTTTGGTTCAGCACCTTGGCGGCTCAGAGTAAGTTACGATCGGCACTCGTTCCGTTTCATCGCGGCGGGCGCTGTGTGGCGGTGTATGACCACCTGTTTAGTGTTTGGGATCTGTGTACGGGAACCGCGCTGTGATCAGTCGGTTCAGGAGCAACGAAAACGGGCTTCTTGCGCCCTCTGGCGGGGGTAAAAGGCACTGGCGCAAAGCGTGTGCGTGCGTACGTGCGTGTGTACAAGTTTAGCTGTACTTGTATGATCGTAAAGTCAAACTAATTAAACATTAATTGAAAAGTTCATAATTCACGTTTTCCATTTCTTTTCTTTTTTTGAAATGTCTTCACATATGTAGTGAAATATGTGAATATCAGTTTGTGTACCTGTGTGTCTTATCCTGTCGCTGTCATTTTGTTTGTACTGTTGAAGCTTCTGTCATCAAAACAAATTCTTCGTATGTGTAAACATACCTGGCAATAAAGCTTTTTCTGATTTTGATTCTGATTCTGTAAGGGTTTGGTTAGTGTATAGGGGTAAAGGTTCATCACATTTATGAGATGCAGAAATGGAATCTCAATCACAAGTAGCAAAACTGACTTAGACTCCAAATTAAAACCTTGTGTCTGAACAGGGAAGTATGTTCTCCAAATATTGTGACTTGACTTGATTTGACTTAGACTTGACCTTGAAAGACTGAAACCAACCAATGAATGAATGAATGAATGAATAAATTCTTTAAAATAAAGAAGTGACATTTAAAAAAAATTGAGGAAGTAAGATATCAGTTTAACAATAAACATAAAAATGGAAATAAATAATGTATAAATGAATATACATATTTAAAATGTAAAAATAAAAATTAAAACATAATTAAAACTTAAAATGCATTATTTTAAATTTAGTTAAATAAAAAAATGAGTTAATAATTTTTAAATAAAAAAATCGAGTAAAATAAATACATACATACATACATAATATTAAATGCACATTATTATTATTATTATTATTATTATTATTATTATTTTCATTTTGTCAGATGCTTTTCTTTATCTATTTGTTAATCAAGTGATACTAGACAGTTCACTTGTGGGGGCAACCAATTAACTTGGCACTCAATTTTAAGAGCAACTCTTTCTTTAAAATGAAATATGTCTATTAATTTTTTCCATTTAAAAAGTGATGTATTTATTTCATTTTCATGTTTGAAGTATTAAATTGATAGATTATTCCATAATTCTGTTTTTAAGTGTCTTTCCTAGTCCTCCATATGTCAGTGTGTGAATGATTTAGTATGTTGGCATTGGTTTCCAAACATATGGACAATTATGCGTATATGTATGATTTTGTGTGTGTCACATTTAACTTTCTGCTTGTAGGGCAGAGCTGTACTAAAATAGAAACACTGGGCAGGTGGCACTAAGCAGTGAAACTGCACACACACACACACCGAGGGCCTGTTACAGATTAGTTCTACACACCCAGTTGAGTGAAGCTTTAGTGGAACAGCTGTAGGATTACGTATGCTTTGATCTACGTAAGGCACAATGACCAGATGCTGGAGATCCATTACTGAAAAACTCTAGTAGAGAACTCTTGTACCAACTTTCATGCCACAGTTAGTGAGTCTTCAGTCACAGGGTCAGTGCTGTGAGTCACTGTCTGCATGTTTAGAGCCATGAAGTTTTGTTTTGTTTTTTTTCAAAGCTGAAGGTAGTGCAATTTTTTCTTCTTCTCATAAGCATGTTTAATGTATCAGCCCAAACAGTGGGCTGAATCCCAGTGGTGGAGTCTACAGTGACTCATCATTTATGGATGAGCGTCTGCTTTTCGCTGACAAAGTCAGTGGTCTCCTCCTGTGACTGTTTCTCACTTGTAAGGAGTTGCTAGTGTGGTTTCCAGTGTAACAAATCTGGCAAATAGTTTCCAACAAATGCAATCAACACTGACTTGTGAGTTCTTTGTGCAACATGTGACATTGTGACCCCAAAGTACCAGTTGCTAACAACAAACAACTAACAATCTCTGTCTGAACTTTAACACAAAAAGTTGAATGATCACATAACATTCTATCTATCTATCTATCTATCTATCTATCTATCTATCTATCTATCTATCTATCTATCTATCTATCTATCTATTATCTTTCTGTCTGTCTATCTATCTATCTATCTATCTATCTGTCTGTCTGTCTGTCTGTCTGTCTGCCTGTCTGTCTATCTGTCTATCTATCTATCTATCTATCTATCTATCTATCTATCTATCTATCTATCTATCTATCTATCTGTCTGTCTGTCTGTCTGTCTGTTTATCTATCTATCTATCTATCTATCTATCTGTCTGTCTGTCTGTCTGTCTGTCTATCTATCTATCTACACATTGTATTACATTTGTGACAACTGAGAAACAATGCTATTCTTCTATCGCAAGATGGCGCTATTTCATCAAACTTCTGAATTACTATTTGATTTAAATTTATTTAAGCTTATTTTTAATAAATGGAACATGATGCATTTTTTTTATTTTGTTTGGGTTTTTATTATTTAGTTTTTAGAGCATAAAGTTGTTTCTATAAATCTTTGTGGTAAGTCTGATAAGTCTGAAACGCTTTTTACTATTAAATTCGATTAACTATCATCATGAAATTGAAGCCTCAAAGGCATTAATGCATTACGGAAATCAATTCCCTGACCGTTCAGGGCGTTTGGTGAGTGACAGCGGCCCCTCGGCGCCTAGGCCCCGCCCACTCAGTGTTTGTGTGTGTGTTGTTGGGGCCTCCGGCTGCATAGTCCACATTTCCCAGGCGCATCATCAGAGCTGACGTGGGCTCTACGTGTGCAGCGAGTCGGGCTTCCTCCGCACCCGTAACGAGTGACGAGACTCTACGTAAAAGTCGGGTAAGTTATTGCTGGCATGTCGATCTGCCGCCAGAGAGGATCTTGAGATGAGCGCAGGAAGACGAACATGTAGCTGCTGTTAAATTACTTTCTCAATATAATATGTGCAGCGAGGCGAAGCTGTCTAGGACGCGGTTCCTGGTGTAACCAGCGCTGACAAGAAAATAAACCTGACAACAACGAAAAGCGCGCAGATTTAAAGTGTGTAAATAAATAATCAGGGTTACTGTGAAATATAATCTAAGTCACAAAACAAAAAGATCAAGTTAAATCTAGAGCTTGCGATATTAAAAATTCATTGAGGTTGTGGAGAATGACGCAGCTTGGGCAAGCACTATACAAATAAATACAGTACATAACATAAAACAGAACATAAAACTTTGCTGCAAGTTGCTTTACTACAGTTCTGTATTTATTTGTAAGCCCATGAATGTTGCAATAATGTATGTCATATCCTCGTGCCACCGTTTGCTGTTACATAAGTGCGAGCTGTTCAAAGTTTGCGCGCATTTGTTCTGTCAATCCAGCGAGGAAACAGAAGTTAAGCGAACACCCTTAAATCAACACTAGATGGAATAATCTCAGCATACTAAAGCAATGGATTAAAATATGTTTCCTCATAAACTGTATGAGTCTGCTTATCTCGAATAACTGAGAAGTTTGTGCCCTGGCCAAGAATCGTTTAGACAGAATGAGGAAGTGCACGCGGCCGTTACAGCTCGCTCAGTGTTTCGTGCACGCGCAATTTTTAATCATAATAAACCATCAGAATTATAATATATATTCAATTTGACATTTTTCTTCTTTTTTTTGTAGTCACTTAACTCTTTTGTTTGATGCATGTAAAAATAATGACGTTTAGTATAGAATTTTTTTTCTACAAGTTAGTTATATAAGTTTCTCTTATCTACTCAAGCCCAATTAGTAAATGTTATTAAAGCTTTGATCCTCTGTTTTACCATAAATTTGTCATGAATTGTTAATTTTTTATATAAGATTAGGCTGATATTTCAGCCTTATAACATGAGGGTAAAACGTCCATTTACACTGTCAGCACATGAAAAACCCCACTGTGCAAAATAAGCAGCTGCTTCACAAGTTTCACAAATGCATGAATATTTCAACACAAACACTCACAAACTCAGAACAGTTTTTGCATCACATTTTGAACCACTAGATTGGCAAACAATGGGCTAAAATGATGGATTATTGCATCAAATGCAGTAGGCCGTTTAAAATCTTGTGACGTGTGACTACAGAGCGCTGACTGTGCATTTCCTCTCTGTTCTGCTGCTAGGCCGATCGCCATGGAAACTGCAGCAGTAGCGCAACAGGAAGCCAGTGCAACTGAGAAAGTAACAAGTGAGGTACAGTAAGACTCTGACTCACTCACACACACAGGTACAAGCCTTACAAAGATATGACACCTGTTGCACAAATGATGCCACACTGAAACACAAATGCACTGATGTTTGAATAAACTCAGGAAAATGTTTCAAAATCTTATTTACAGACACTGTTACAAATTCCAGTCCTTAGCAAAAAAAAAAAAAAAAGTGTGGCGGTACCATCGTGATGCTTGGTTTCAATTATTGCCATGAGATGGTTTTATTATTGTATTCATATACCATAGGATTTATATGGATCTTCAGGTTACTTAGTAACATGGTAATAACATAGTATTACCATACAAAACATAGTATTATTATTATATTCTGTCCAAAAAAACATGGTAATACCATGGTAATTGATGTGTGGTTTCTGACTGCAATATTTACAGATTAAATGTTAAAAAGAGTTTGAACAAAACTGTGCAAAATGTTTGGGGTTTTTTTTCATTTCAAAGGATGTTGTTAAACAATGTACATATTTTATACCATTAAAGTGTTAATTAATCATTTGAATTTTTAAATAGTTTTTATTTTTATGTTTAATAATAATTTATATTTAATAATAATGATATATTTTATTTTAGTTTGAATTTTAGTCATTTTTATGTGCTTTCACTATTTAAATTTTTTTCTATTTTTCTATTTTGATTTAATATTAAGCTTTAATTTATTTTTATTGCAGTTTTAGTAATTTTAGGACTTCTGCTTACATGTATCTTATTTAAGTTGCCGACAGTGTTATTTTAGTATCATTTAAATACTAATATAGTTTTTTAAATCATTTTAGTTTTAGTTAAAACAAGTAATTTTTTTAATTTTGTTTTGTTGTTGTTGTTGGTTTTTTATTGTAATTTTTAGTCATTTTTATTATATATATATAATATAATATATATATAATATATGTATATATATATATGTGTATATATATATATATATATATATATATTGTAGTTTTTTGGTTTTTTTAGCAATTTTTAAAAAATTACTATAGTATCTCAAGGTAAACTTGTTGTCAAGTTAGAATGTTTCCTTGGCAATGAACTGAAATAAAATTATTTTTATATTTTATTTTATTTCAGTTAACTTCATTAACTATAACAATTCTGGTTGCCAAGGCAAGATTTATAAAGTTTAAAAAATTAAGTTTTTCATCTAACATTTATGTTTTATTTTATTTCAGCTTTATTTCAGTTCACTTTGAAAACTAATTTTTAATAGATTTAGTTAACAATAAGAACACTGGGCTAAAGAGTGTCTGTCTCTGTCTCTGTCTCTCTCTCTCTCTCAGATGAATGAGGGTGTGTCTGTGGTGTCATTACCTGATGGACAGACACTGCAGGTGCAGGGAGTCATTCAGACCACACAGCCCTCTGTTATCCAGTCACCTCAGATACAAACTGTGCAGGTACACACGTGCAGGGTTTATATATATTTATATTTAATACATTTTTACAGGACCAGTCTAAATGTAAACCTTAGTAAAAGTTACCATTTGTAAAGTCCACACTTGAAATGTGTGCTGATCAGTGAACCGTTGAAGCACAATCCTGTTATTCATTTACTTGTTCGTTCACCTGGAGAGACTGACCAATCACAGCAGTTAGAGCTGTAGCCAATCACAGGGCACGTTTCCTCATCCCGGGATCAATGGGATGAAGGAGAAGCAGATTGACACAGTAACAAGAAGAGTGAGAGTAGCTGTACGGCGCAGTAATGAGATTTGAGTAATGTGAGAGTCAATGCATCTGATCTTGTCGCTCACACGCACACAGCCCACGTCAGACAAAACAAATCCGCTCAGGAGGAGATAGAAGAGTCATGGTCACTGGCACAATTGTCATCTAAAGAGAACAACTTATGTAAAATCAGTTTTTTATGTATACAGTGCTGTTTAAAGGGATAGTACACCCAAAAATTCAAGTTAGAAATTTAAGCACCCTCATGTCGTTTCAAACTTGTATGACTTTTTTCGGTCATCAATACCTCACAAAATATATATTTTAAAAGAATGTCCTGTATAGAATATCCTTTGTTTTCAAAGAATGTCCTGTACAGTGAAAACTCTGCAGAAATAGTTATTCACTGATCATTTTTCCCTTCACAAATGTGTCTCTGAATGTTTTCAGGTAGCTGTTGATACTGTTGGATCGGGTACAACACCATCAGATCCTCAGAAGAGAAGAGAGATTCTGTCCAGGCGACCGTCTTACAGGTGAGATCAATTCTTGAGCAACATTTTTAGCATTATTTATGAACTATTATAGTATTTATTGGTGTTTTTAATTACCTTTTATTTAGTATTCAAGTTTGATTTGAATTTTAAGTTTTTTTGTGTTATTTCTAAATATTTTTAGTTTATTTTTATTTTAGTAATTTTAGTACTTCATCTAAATTATTTCATTTAGTTGCCTTGACAGCATTTCTAAAATTTCTTTACACTTTTAAAGTTATATTTTTCATGTAATATTTCTATTGTATTTCATTTTAGCTTTGTTTTACTTACTGAAAATTGTAAGTTTTAATAGTTTTAGTTAACTTTACCTCATGACCTGACATCATTCAACAAAACACTCCAAACTCAATAATACCCAGAAACCCACACACCAACAGCACACATAATTTATTCTTTTTTTTTTTTTTTCAGAAATTCCTGAAATTTAGTGACAGATTCTGATATTTTAAGTCACAAGGTTAATGTTTTTATTTACATGTGTATTCTCAGGAAAATTCTTAATGAGTTGTCATCAGATGTGCCTGCTGTGCCTAAGATCGAGGAAGAGGAGAAAGTGGAGGAAGAAGGCCTGGCCACCTCCAGTGTTGCCACAGTGACTTCACCATCTTCAATCTACCAAACCAGCTCAGGGCAATACAGTACGTCTGAGCTCATTACTCACAAACTATTACGTCTTTGTGCGGCATCAAGTATATGATAAGGGGTTGGGAAACGTTTGTGCAATATCTATGTAATGTATTGCTCTTTCATAGGAATGGGCCAGTGAACAACCCCTTATCATGTTATAACAGGTGTTTGTGCAGATTCTAGACTAACCGTCTTATTGTTTTGTGTCTGTGCAGTTGCAATCACTCAGGGTGGAGCGATACAGCTGGCCGGCCCTGGAAGAGAGGCCCTGCAGGGGGTTCAGGCGCTGACTCTTCCCAGCCCCGCCACACCGCAGCCTGGGGCCACTATCCTGCAGTACGGTGCCCAGCCTGGAGACCCCGGCCAACAGCTACTGCTCACCGCTGGACAGGTGCTCGTTCAGGGTAAGACACTCCAACTTTTATCAACTTTTCTAGTAGAAAATACTTCTTTTGTTTCTGAATTCAGGCAGGAAGAGGTTAAATGTATTTTTCAGCATGTTATAAAAACAAATGTGTGTATGAGCTGTGTTTGCTGTTTCTGGGCTCTGATCATGGAAGGACACTGAACCCACATTGCATTGTGGGAAACTTGTTTGACTTGTTTTATTATGTGCTGAATTTCCAGACTTTGCAGGAACTGAGAAAAAAAATGGTTAAATGTGACGCTGACAAACTACGGTTGAAAATCTCCTTGATTTGCAAAGATAAGGGTTCAGCATGTCAACTGACTTACTATTTAATGGAAATCCAACTTTGAATGTGAGCTTTGAATAAATACCCTTAATAACTATAATAATAAATGTACCACAACACACTGGTACATTTAATATGAAGACTTTTGCTGAACAAATCATTGTCTTAATATTTTGGTCCTGTTATCCAGTATAGAATATCTAAACATCCTTGAGATATTAACATTTGTTTTCAGCAAGTATTTAAGATATTTTTAATTATTTTAGATGCGTCTTTACCTATGGGCAAACTTTTTTTTATTTCTTGTTTTATAAGTATAAATCTAAAATAAAAATGCAAAATTTAGTGAGTTAAGAAATAGTTTTTATACAGATATAAATATAATACTTTGTAGTACTTAATTTATATAATATTTAATAACAATGTGCAATATTTGTAATTAATTATGTTTTAATATTTATATATGTGACCCTGGACCACAAAACCAGTCATAAGGGTCCATTTTTTTGAAATTGAGATTTATACTTCATCTGAAAGCTTTCCATTGATGTATGGTTTGTTAGGATAGGACAATATTTGGCTGAGATGCAACTATTTGAAAATCTGGAATCTGAAGGTGCAAAACAATCAAAATATTGAGAAAATCGCCTTTAAAGTTGTACAAATGAAGTCCTTAGCAATACATATTACTAATCAAAAATTAAGTTTTTATATATTTACGGTATGAAATGTACAAAATATCTTCATAGAACATGATCTTTACTTAATATTCTAGTGATTTTTGGCATGAAAGAAAAATTGATCATTTTGATCCATACAATGTATTGTTGGCTATTTCTACAAATATACCCATGCTAGAAGACTGGTTTTGTGGTCCAGGGTCACATATTTTAATTATAATTATTGTTTTATATAAGTATAAATTTATATTTGATTTTATATTTATAAATAAATCATGTAATAATATAATGTATAATATTTTATGGATGTTTACATAATTTTACTACAAACAAAACAATATACTTATGAAAACCATGTGGGTTTTTGGGGGGGGGGTTCTAATTCTATTTCCCAGGGTGTCTCTAATGTGTGTGTGTGTGTGTGTGTGTGTGTGTGTGTTTGTGAAGTTTGAATCAAAGTAACTAAAAAAAATGTTTAAAACTGCAATATTAATAAAGGGATGGAATAGTTAAAGTACTGCAGCACTGAGTAGAACAGATAGACCATTTCAAATGATTTCAGACCTGTTGAAACAGATATGATTTAGAGATATATTTGGAGTTATTTATCTATGTAAACAGTGTGACAGGACGACTGACATATGAGTGTGTGTGTGTGTGTGTGTGTGTGTGTGTGTGTGTGTACCATTTCAGATGCCTGTGTTAGTGTTATGAGGTGAAATGGGCACAGTATCCTTTTGTTTGTGCTGAAATGCTTTTGCGTCATCTTGATCTAAAAATACATCACACTCAACAACTTCTCCCTCCTTCTTCTCTTCTCTTCTCTTCTCTTCTCTTCTCCAGTTTTAATTTTCCTCAGGTCATGAATTTAAGCTGGATGTTTAATTACAAAGCAAGTGTCCTCTTACACACACATATACATACACACACACACACACACGGGTGTGGGGAGGGCATTCTCCAGAGACGGTGTGTTATTTCCCTGTGAGACTGCTGTGATGTCATAGTGATGTCAATGCCCTTAATAGTAATCTAACTGAGAGAGAGAGAGAGAGAGAGAGAGCGAGAGAGAGAGCGAGAGGGAGGGTTAAAGGCAAAACACTAAGTGTCACAACTCAAACTAAGATAGTCAGAAAGAGTGTATGAGAGAGAAACTCACTCAGTGAACCAGCTGAAAGGAAGAGAGAGCTTTAAGAGGAAATACAGAGGAAACAGAAGATAGCGCCCAAACACAATTACAACTGGATTACTACAGCATAGAGATGGCAGTGACTGGGGAGGAGACGGAGTCAGGTGAGAGAGAGAGAGAGAGAGAGTGTGTGTGTGTGTGTGTGTGTGTGTGTGTGTGTGTGTGTGTTTTATAAGGGAAAAGGCAGTGTGATGCCAATGTATTGCATTCTAATGCATTGCTGAAGTTGTGTATTTTTTATTTGGTAAATAAGCTACTAACAGATGAAAAAGGAAGATTTCTTTCTATTCTTTGTTTTTTAAGTAAATATGGCACATTTAATTTGGTTGATTTTTAGTTGCGTTTTAATCACTTTTTTACTAGTAAATTTTAAATGATTCTGTGGTGTAGTATTTTTTTTCCATATATTGTATGCAATCTCTTAGTTAATATTCATATAATAATATGAATTTAATATGATAATAAGTTCATATAATAATAATAATAATAATAAAAATGCAAGTACAATATTAAGTATAATTATAAATATAGTTATTATTCTAAACATAAAATAACACAAGAGTAATTATAAAATGCTGTTTATTTTTTAAATGGAGTATAGGCTGCAGAAAATGTCAACATGTTTTTAATTTAGTTAATATAATAATAGACTATAATAATAAATTATAATAGCAAATATCACTATTAATAAGTGGTTATTGCAGTATTTATTTCCTGCAGTGCTGATAAAAAGCAAAGTTTTAACGTGCAAAAGTTTGTAAACATTCTGAGAAAGTCAGTCCACAGACAGTGGAAGAATGACACATGTTTTTGTGCTTCTTTTGGTTCTTTCCTTTTATGTGGTTGAAACTTTCTCCTCAGTCATAAACACACTCATTGACATTTTATGTTTTACGAAATCAGGCTGCAGAATGTGCCTGTCTATTCACACACATGAATCATTGAGAGAGAGGCAGACAAAAGCAGCGAGAGAATGAGGGGGGAGGGAGGGAGGGGCTTTCTGTTTGACGTCAGTCTGTTTCCTGGAAGCGGGCCGAAGCCGAGGCGGAGGGAGAGGGAGAGGCGGAGAGAGAGCAGGAGTCGGGTGGGGGTTTGGGCAACGACGCACGCAGTGACGTCAGCATTTTGTCACATTGTCTGATAACAAACGCGCGCGCACACACACACACATACATACAAGTTAAGTCAAACCATATCCAGTTTGTTGAAGGATGTTTACAGCTGGGAACATTGTCTGATAGCAGCTTTAAAACTGTTTGTACTGCAACAGTAGTTCAATTTGCTTTTTCACTGTTGCTTTAGGTGTTTTTAATGTTGTTGTGGGTGGATGTGAAGTCTTTTATATAACTGCTTGTTGGTATTGTTTCGGATTTATTGCATAAACTAATGAGTCCAATTAGACCTGCTTTTTTAGGCCTGGTCACTAGAAGTCACAGCTGATTGGTTAGATTCAGTGTTGTGTGTCTTTTTATTGGTCAGATGAAATATACTTGGTCAATGGCTAATTTTCAGTAAGTGTCCAAGTCTTTCATCGCTATTTCAGCATTAAACAAAAAACAAACAAACGACTATAATATGCTATTTACTCAAAAATAACAACTTACTTTATGGACTCCCATATATATGGAAATCTTTTTTTAAAATTCTAATTATTGTCAATAATAATGCTAAATCATACACTTATTTATTTATTTTGGTGTCTTAGCGCAGTATTTTTATTCTAATTATTATGGATAATAATGATAAATCATACACTTTATTTATTTTTATTTTGGTGTCTTAGATCAAGAATATATCACCATTGATATATATATATATATTTTTTCATTTATGAGTTTTAAGATACAAATTAAACCTCTTGCAGATGAAGTAGATGATGATGATTATTATTATAATTATATTCTGTTTTCTCAAGATAACAGCTCTGTTTGCTTCCATATGTTTAGAAGTAATAATAATAGTGATTTTTATTATTGTTGTAATTGATTAAATTATATGGACTTATACACTTACAATAAACATGGAATTATGCACCAGAACGAGAACTAAAAAAAATAAAGATAATTTTTATGTCCTATTTTAAAAACCTTTTCTGTGGACTCTGTTCGCTTCCAAATGTTTAGAAATAATAATAGTAGTAATAATAATAATACATTTAATAAATAAAATTATTATTGTTCTTATTGTTTTGATATCTTAGCAATATATATATATATATATATATATATTGCTAAGATATCAAAAGTCTTAAGTAGCACAGGTATATTTGTAGCAGTAGCCAACAATACATTGTATGGGTCAAAATTGTTTGATTTTTCTTTTATGCCAAAAATCATTGGAATATTAAGAAAAGATCATGTTCCATGAAGATATGTTGTAAATTTCCTACCGTAAATATATCAAGACTTAATTTTTTGATTAGTAATATGCATTGCTAAGAACTTCATTTGGACAACTTTTTATTGGTAACGTTTTACAATATGGTTGTCCTTTTTTACAGCGGTTATTACATTTTGTGTAGCATTTTGTGTAGTGTTTATTTATAAATATACTACTGTCCATTTTAATTTCTAATGCATTAATGTTACTATGTAGACATTAACTATGATTAATTCAAATTGTACTTTTTTCTGTCAAATAATGCATTTTGGTGTATATTTGTGCATGTAGCTGCCACAGGAGACATGCCCGCATATCAGATCCGCTCCCCGTCATCAGGGTTACCACCAGGCGTCGTTATGGCAGCGTCACCGGGGGCCATGCACAGCCCACAGCAGAACACAGAGGAGGCCACACGCAAGAGAGAAGTCCGCCTGATGAAGAACAGGTACACACACACCTGAGTCATGTGCTTCAACTAATGCACTGATGTGCATGTTCGCATCTGACCTTTTATTTGCATGTTGCAGGGAGGCGGCGCGCGAGTGTCGCAGAAAGAAGAAAGAATACGTGAAGTGCTTGGAGAATCGTGTCGCTGTGCTGGAAAACCAGAATAAGACTCTCATAGAGG
Source organism: Tor tambroides (assembly GCA_021397915.2). NCBI lineage: Eukaryota > Metazoa > Chordata > Actinopteri > Cypriniformes > Cyprinidae > Tor > Tor tambroides. The sequence continues at coordinate 41,674 of JAFVLL020009734.1, read as the reverse complement.
AGCTCAAAGCTCTTAAAGACATCTACTGCCACAAACCAGAATAACCCTCACAAACACTGCGCAAGGACTGTGTGATTCACACACTATACCTGTCTCTTCTCTTCTTCTGTTGCATCGCCTGGATTTTAGCGTGTTTTGTTCAGTTGTTTGGCCAAATGTTTTTTATAAGAAGTTGCTAATGATGCTTTGAGGATGCTCCTCACACACACACACACACACACACACACACACACACACACACATTTTAAGATGGGCGTATACTATTGCTGTTCTCTGTGTTTTGAAAAAAATTGGAACTCTTCATTGATTTGTGTGGAAAAATATGTGTTTTTCTTTTTTATGTTGAAATCAGAACAAGCAAAGGAAATGGCATAAGCAGCCATGTTAACTGGCTACACACTGCACACATAAACATGGTGTTAAGCTAATTTTTGGTATGCACAGAATTTAGCTGTAAATATAAAGTAAATACACTGTAAACCCATTTGAAGCAACATAAAATAATGGATTAATAGCAGCGACAATCTATTCAGTAAACCGGACTGACTCTACAAAGCTATTAATTATATTTTGCATTTAAATTTGGTCCTTTTCCTCATGTAAATTAGATTTCAATCAAGTTTGTACATTTCAATTTGAATTTTGTAATTTGTGGGTCTTAAAAAAGAAAACACTTAATGTAGTACCCCGGAAATCACTATATTTTTAGTATAGAGTCACAACTTTAGTTAATGCTGTTTATGTGTGCAGTGTTAAATGCCTAATTGTTAAAACGCAACACTTTCCACTGATTTTATGTAAGTGAAATTATGTGCATTAGATTGAACTGTTTGAAGTTGTTTATTAGTAGTCATTTGAGCTCATGGCTGAATGTAACGGTGACCTAAAACTTCACCAAGATATGTGACATAATGTTGGTGATTACAGTACATAATGTTAACGCAAGGGTTTAAACGGATAGTTCACCCAAAAATGTACAGTTTGTATGCTGTATGCGTTTCTTTCTTCTGTTGTACACAAAAGATGACATTTTTAAAAATGTCTCATTGTTTGTTTTTTTTGACCATACAATGCAAGTCATTGGGGTCCAATGTTGTTTTGGACCTCACTGTCTTACATTGTGTAGACATAACCAGTTCTTCAAAATACCTTCTTTTGTTTTCTGCAGAAGAAAGTCATACAGGTTTGGAATTACATGAGGGTGAGTAAATGATGAGAATGTTAATTTTATGGGTGAACTGTCCCATTAAGACTACTCCTAACTCCCTTTATTATTATAATACTACAGATTTTTCATTTAGCACTCTTTTATTCAATTTGTAGCATAAGCACACCTATGTCATTTGCTTCGTGTCTTGGTAAAATTGAGTCATTTTGTTAAAATACATTTTACCATACCATCTTAATATGCAGAGACAAACTCTAAATTAACCATTTGTAGGTTGATTGCTCTGTTTGTTTGAGCATCCCAACATAGCAACTTTGGCTCATCCAATGGAGTGATTTTGAGGCAGATCTATCTGTTTGTTAATGAAAGATGGGGGGGGGGGGGTGTTTTGGAAACCTGTTTGAACATGTTTATTATTTTTTTCAAATCAATTTTGTGAAGCTAGAGGCAGGGAAATTACTCTTGCTTCATTTATTTGTGCTCCAGTTCATATAACGTGAGGAACAGTACATGACTTTTGCATGAACAAAGGAAAAAGGTGTAACATTATGAATTGTGAACATGATACTTAGGTGGATGTAACAAATGTTGCTTTTGATGTAATATTGTATATTATTTTAAATCTCTGTAATTTGTATTTCATTGTTTATGATAGTAGAAGAGAATTGTGAAAGAAAACAGGCTTTTGTGAGTAATAAGAATGCAGATTCTCTAAATCAGACAAGTGGCATTAACTGAACAGAATTCCTCATATTTCAGCTGTTAGGATGCCGGTGTGTGTGTGTGTGTGTGTGTGTGTGTGTATCTTCTGTTTTCTCAGACTATGCTAGTCAACTTTATCTTCACTTACAGCCAGTCACATTTCTGTGTTTCTATGATGTCTGGGCAGAAAATGGATTTGGTTTAATATTTAAATAGCTTATGTTTTCAATTAATCTCTTAATTAGAGTGATGTTAATATAACAGATTGTATGCCCTGCCCTTCTTTAACACTGTACAGAACGCTGATATCTATTTTTAATAAAATATTTTTGTAACTGTATATGATCTTCCTACATGGTCAGACCTGCATTTTGAGAAGAGCTATTACTTGTGTATGTGTGTACCAAAAAAAAAAAAATTATCCAGCTAAACCTGACAAAACCTCACCTTATGGGGACACGCTCTTTTTTTTTTTTTTTAAAAAAGGGAAAAATATTAAAAATAAGGTTATTTACTTTAAATGCAGGCAGTGTTCTTTTAGGGTGTGGGTTAGGGTTAGGTGGTATAGAAGTAGCTGTATAAAACAACTGAAGTATATGAAATGTGCCCAAATAGATAGTTAAGTTTTTCCACCTTAAAAAAAAAAAGTTTTTATTAAACAGATCAAGCCAGTGACCTTCAAGGATTTGTTTTGTCACAGAATTTTGTGTTGCACATTTTCTCAAGTATCAGCATAAGTTGCTTTGAATGATCTCCAAGTCTAGTTAGGCTGGTCTGTTGGCTGTTTTAGATGGGTTTTAACCATTTTTCAAATGGTCGAGCTGGGAGATCAGCTTGCTAACCAGCTAAACCACATGAACACCAGCTGGGCCCAACTGGGAGACCAGTTTGAACCACTTAAGACCAGGAAAGATTCAACCTAGCCTACTTCAAGATGGTTTCAGCAAGGTATGCTTAAAAATAATACAAGTGAAATCTTTCAGCGCTACTTTGGTTTCTTCCCCTTTCTCTCTTTCTTTCTTAACTGTACTACTATGTAAATAGCAAATTACTTTACATGTACATATATTTCCAGCTGCTATTTAGCTTTATCTGAGTGTTGAATGCTGCGTAATATACTGGGTGCATTCGAGCTGTTTTGACTTTTGTAATCAGAAAGAATATATTTTGTATATTTGAACGATCTAACAAGAGTGTGTCAAGCTGTTTGAGCGCTAGAATGTGCTGTATCATGCTTTTGGCACAAACAGGCAGACATGGAAAATTCCACAGTGTATGAGCGCGCCCTCTACTGGAACACCACAGCTCGCCACCTGGGTTTCTGTACGACACTGTCATCTAGTGGACGTTCAACAGCAAAAACAGCTTAAAATTATTATTTTTACGTTACTAGTGCTTATTCTTTAATTGCTAGAGCATAATCTAAATCTCATTAGTATTTTTGTTAAATGTTTATATATTTAAAATCGCAATTGTTTTCTTTTAATCATAAACTATGTAAAATCCCATTTTCATTCAAACCCCATTGCAACGTCAACAGAAAGTTTAATATAAGTATTGTCGAGTCTGCGTGTGACGGTGTTCTACAGATGATCTTTTATAACCTTATTTAGCTACACAGCTATTTGAACTCGTTTCTTAAACACAAAGCACGGGAAAGTTTGGAGAAAACGAAAGTAAGGCAGTTGCACATGTCTCTCTATGCAGCAAAATGGCAGACACCAGTATTTCATGGTCTCGGGAAGAATTTAACTGTCCAGTCTGTCTGGATCTACTGAAGGATCCAGTGACCCTCAACTGTGGACACAGTTACTGTATGAACTGTATTACAGGCTGCTGGGATCAGGATGATCAGAAGGGAGTCTACAGCTGCCCTCAGTGCAGACAGACCTTCACTACAAGGCCTGTTTTAGGTAAAAACACCATGTTGGCTGAAGTGGTGGAGAAACTCAAGAAGACAAAACTACAAGCTGCTCGTCCTGCTCAGTGTTACGCTGAACCTGGAGATGTGGAGTGTGACGTCTGTACTGGGAGAAAATATAAAGCCATCAAGTCCTGTCTGACGTGTCTGAACTCTTACTGTCAAAATCATTTTGAATGTCATGAAGAATTTCATCCAGGAAAGCGACACAAAGTGATGCACGCCACTGCACGACTACAGGAGATGATCTGCCCTCAACATGATAAATTACTGGAGGTTTTCTGTCGTAATGATCAGCACAGTATATGTTATTTGTGTATGTTGGATGAACACAAAAACCATGACACTGTGTCAGCTGCAGCAGAGAGCACTGAGAAACAGGTATGAACTATTTACTCTTCTTTCAAACCGTTCTTTGGATATTCTCTTAAACAGGGATGTGTAATGAGTTGTATATTGACTGTATACTCTAAATCCTATAGAAACAGTTGGAGGAAATCCAGAGAAAATACCAGCAGAGAATGCAGGAGAGACAGAAGGAGATTGATGAGCTGAGAAAGGCTATAGAGTCTCACAAGGTGAGTTTTGAGCAGAAGAACAACTGCTGGCTGCTGAAGAGCTGTTTCAGACTCAGTTAGGACTCTCCTCATCAGTCAGTGAGGACCCAGTGCTGGAGCTCTTTCAGTCCCACTGAAGCCCACTGTGGGGAACAGGCTGTGAGGCAGCAGTAAGAGCTGAGTGAATGGAATGATTCTGATGCATCTCTATCTGTGTGTCTTAACAGTGCTCTGCACAGGCAGCAGTGGAGGACAGTGAGAGGATCTTTACTGATCTGATCCGCTCCATTGAGAAAAGCCGCTCTGAGGTGACACAGCTGATCAGAGATCAGGAAAAGGCTGAAGTAAATCAAGCTGAAAGACAACTGGAGCAACTGGAGCAAGAGATTGAAGATCTGAGGAGGAGAAATGCTGAGCTGGAGCAGCTTTCACACACAGACAATCACATCCATTTCCTCCAGGTAACAGAGATCTGAGAAACAGGACAGTGTCAGTGTGGGAAAAGCATGTTGTAGAGATTGTGTTTCTATCAAATGTTTCTCTGTCTTTAGCTGGTGTTTTTCTTGTGTCTTTGTGTCTGTGTAGAGTTTCCAGTCTCTCTCTGTTCCTCCTGGATCTACAGACTCACCCAGCATCACTGTCAGTTCTCGTCTCTCTTTTGATGATGTTGGTAAATCTGTCTCTCATCTGAGAGAAAAACTGGAGCATTTCTGCAGAGAAGAGATAGAAAAGATATCTAGTAAAGGTATAACATTAACCCTTTTTTATGAGTGAAATAAGTCATGCAATATCTTCTATGTAATCATGCATGCATATCAATAATGTAATATTTTATAGAAATACAAAGCATATCAACATCTGAACATGACATAATTTTGATATAGTTTCTCTTTATACAGTATGTAAATTATAATAAAGATATGTTGGTTTCCATAGTAAGATACATTGACATCATTCCTACCTCTGAACCCAGGACCAGGGAGGAGTTTTTACAATGTAAGTCACTATTAACAAACAAACAAACAATAACACACACACACACAGATAGAGAGAGAGAGACAGAGAGAGAGAGTAAATCTGTCTAATCCCTTATCTTAATTTTTTTTCTAGTTTATAAATTTACGTACATTAGTAATTCATTTTGCGCTGCATGCTTAATACTTTTTATATTATTATTATTACTATTATTATTATTATTATTATTATTCTTTTTCTTTCTTTCTTTCTCTCTTTCTAATACATATATGCACTATTTGTAAGCAGTCCATCTGCAGTTGCTTTGGCAATACAAATGTATAGTTTTTTGTCATGCCAATAAAGCACACCTGAATTGAATTGAGAGAGAGAGAGAGAGATTTTAAAACTCCTTTATTAACAGTTTTTTTCTTAAATTCCAATTAATTTTATTTTTTTTCTTTTCCTTTTTTTAAGATAAAAAAAAAATATTTACACATTTTCCTCCAAAAACCAACCAACCAAACAGACTAACAAAAAAACAAAAACAAATTTACATAAAATAAATTACATTTTCCTCTTCATTCAGAGAGAGAGAGAGAGAGAAAGTAAAAAAACATTTAAACCCACTCTGTAATGAATATAACAATCAGAATGAAATGTGCAAAATAAACTCCATACAGACTGATAACTATGAGCCATTAATATTAGTTCATCAAACAAGATTCCCATTCCACATAAGAATTTATTTAAATCAAATATTTAAATCTTCAATCTTGTATTCAAATCAGTTATTTTATTTTATTAATGAGTCAAATTTGTGAACACAGATCCTCTACACTCAAATTAAATCATTTATCTTAAACCTCTTACTGAAAGAATTTGATAAATACAATCAAACTGATTTAATTTCCACTGTGCAACTAGAGAGATTGACAATTCATAAAATCAGTTTTATCATGTCAATAACAAAGACATTCACATGTAGCCTGCTTTCTTAATAGTCGTACTGTCCATAAAAATCTAAATGTAAGATGTAAAGTTTTATTTTAATAACTGAAATTTAGGTTTCTTGATGTTCATGTGGTTTATATGTTCTGTCTCCATCAGATTTCCGTCAGCTCACTCTCGATCCGAACACAGTGAATACAAACTTACATTTGTCTGAAGGGAACAGAGTGATTAAATACACTGAGACAGACCAGTCATATCCTGATCATCCAGACAGATTTGATCACTGGTCACAGGTGTTGTGTAGAGAGAGTGTGTGGCGCTGTTACTGGGAGGTGGAGTGGAGTGGTGGGGTGGGTATATCAGTGTCATATAAGAGCATCAGCAAAAAGGGACGGGGAAATGAGTGTGGATTTGGGTGCAATGATCAGTCCTGGAGTTTGTTCTGCTCTAACTCCAGCTGCTCATTCTATCACAAAATGAATCACACTGAACTCCCTGTAGTCTCCAGGTCCTCTAGAATAGGAGTGTATGTGGATCACAGTGCAGGAACTCTGTCCTTCTACAGCGTCTCTGACACAATGACCCTCATTCACAGAGTCCAGACCACATTCACTCAGCCTCTCTATGCTGGGTTTGAATTCAGTTTAGTACATAAACGTGGATCAAAAGTTAAACTGTGTAAATTATAAATATGATACAGATATTCTACTAATAAATTTGCGTATTAGAAATATGAGCTCTATGATAAATCAGCAACTGTGAAATGTCGAAATCTTTTATTTTCTATTCAGTAAATCAATACTGAACGTCTCTCATCAAAATAATTTGCGAGATTTCTGAATTTGAAAAAATTCTTATACAATCTAATAATTACTGTTGAGTATCAGCAAAAAATGAATGAATATGAAATTTGCCATTGACGGTGATAACACAAATAATATTACACTGTGTATGTACAAGTCACATACAGGATTAATTAAATTTTACAATCAGTGCCCCACAGTGTATATTGTTATAAAGTGGGTTTTATAAAATCACTTGGACTAAGCTGAACTGTATTATACCCAGCTGTATATCACTGCAAGTTTAGAGGCTTCACACAGTGGTGTCACTAAGGATTCTGGGCTTCCTGTACAGGTCACAGCATGTTTCTGTACTATATTTGTTATATTTTAGTAAAACGTAGCCCTTAATTCATTTTCTTTCAGATTTGTTTTATTAGAGCCATTTAAAAGGTTTGGTTTTACTTTGTTGTTGTTTATTTGATCTAGACATTTTCTGTAGGTTTTTCTACAGTGGGTTTTGAAAGATGTTAAACTGTAATCTACAGTTAACAAGCAAACTAGAGCTTATTCTACTTTGTTGATTAGTATTAGTCATTTAAAATATATGCTTTATTTGATCAGCTTTAATAAAAATCATAAAACTTTGCTACATTTAGTGTATTTTCACATTGTGTGCGTTTGTCTTGATGTATTTTGTTTGCCATAGTAAGCACTAGCTACAGTTCACTTAATAAACATCACTGCCAGGGCAACTCTCACATTCTTGTCTTTATTTTTGGAGTGATTTCTCTCTTTCTTTTTGACCATAAAAAAACTGTTGGATGTTAACTTCACTCTTAAAAATAATGGTGCTTCAAAAGGTTCTTCACAGCGATGCCATAGAAGAACCATTTTAGGTTCCACAAAGAACCATTCAGTCAAAGGTTCTTTAAAGAACCATCTCTTTCTTACCTTTTTATAATCTGAAGAACCTTCTTTCACCACAAAGATCCTTTTTTGAAACAAAGGTTCTTCAGATGTTAAAGGTTCTTTATGGAACCATTTAGACAAAAAGGTTCTTCTATGGCATCGTGAAGCACCTTTATTTTTAAGAGTGTTCTTGTATAGACATGTGATATTTGAACTAGAGAGAGACCGCTATCTGTAACAACTGGAAAGAGTTCAAGACTGTGTATCTAATAATTCCTCTTTGGAATGAAACAGCTTGATATAAGTTAATATCTTCCTGGTGTTCAAATAAATCAGTCAAATCCATGTTGCTGCCACCAAGCTTTAGGGGAAAGACATAATACATGCTGTTGTTTTCAGAATCCCAGTAACATTTTCTTTGTTACATCAGCTCCTGAGTCTTAAAATTGAGCATAAATTTATAATTGAATAATATGGTCCTTTTTTACAGTATTTTTGTTGTTTTGGAGCATGACAATTAACCAGTTGTCAAAAAAAAATAAAAATAATAATAATCATTTTTAACAGAAGAAAGTCACATTAGTTTGGACCAACACCAGGGTTATTAGTGTCTGACAGGGGCAATGTGTGGTTGTGTTGACAAGAATTTATATTCTATACTGCAACGACTGCAGTGGCCCTTGAAAGTATTTTTCATGGAGGCTGATATGTACATTAATATTTATCATTGAACCAATAATATTTCAGCAGGTTTGATTTTTATATCAGTAAAATCATTGCATTTTGATTGATTGCATCAGTCTCACCAGTCACCAACACAAGACATCTGAATTATGGACATTAACATGTAAATCAGTTAAAACATGATTTGATAGTGACTGTGACCCTACAGAAGATGAGCATTTTGTGCCCTCAACTGGCTCACAGTAGCTTTGCATTCTTACATTCGGCTTATATTGAGTCTGAATCTGAGGCTGTCCTATATTGTGTAACTTTTTATTATCTTATTGGCACACCTGTATGGCATGATTTTTAAACACAAAAGCAGGAAACAGCTCAGTGCAGAGAAAACCATATGTGATCCATTGTTGAGCATTAAAATGACAGAATCCAGTGTTTCAGTGGCTCAAGATCAGTTCAGCTGTTCAATCTGTCTGGATTTACTGAAGGGATCCAGTGACCCTTTACCTGTGGACACAGTTACTGAATGAGCTGTATTACAGGTTACTGGGATCAGAAGAGAGTCTACAGTTGTCCTCAGTGCAGACAGACCTTCACTCCAAGACCTGTTTTAGGTAAAAACACCATGCTGGCTGAAGTGGTGGAGAAACTCAAGAAGTCTAAAATACAAGCTGCTAGACCTGCTCAATGTTACGCTGGATCTGGAGATGTGGAGTGTGACGTCTGTACTGGGAGAAAATATGAAGCCATCAAATCCTGTCTGACGTGTCTGGAATCTTTTTGTCAAAATCATTTTAAGAATGAAGAGTTACACTCAGGAAAGCAACATAAAGTGATGGATGCCACTGGACAACTGCAGGAGATGATCTGTCCTCTACATGATAAACCGCTGGAGATATTTTGTCATACTGTTATCTGTGTACAATGGATGTGCACAAAAACCATGAGACTGTATCAGCTGTAGCTGAGTGAACGGAAAAACAGGTATGAACTGAAAGACACTGCTAATACTTGTACTAAATAAAATATTTATGATTCCATAATAGCTACACAGTCAAAGATGATTGAGTAGTTCTAAATAATAATAATATTAACATGTAATTATGTGGTTTATCTCCATATTCGTTTTACTTTGTAACTATTAATTTTGTGGCAGTCTAGGAATAGCTGTCATTAATGGTCATCTGAAGAGTATGTGACAAATGGACTTTGAACATGTTTTTTTCACTTCTACAGAGACAGTTGGAAAAAAACCCAGAGAAAAATCCACCAGAGAATCCAGAATAGAAAGGAGGAGCTTCAGAAGCTAAGAAAAGCTGTAAAGTCTCACAAGGTGAGTTTTGAGCAGAAGAACAACTGCTGGCTGCTGAAGAGCTGTTTGAGACTCTCTTCCAGTCAGTCAGTGAGGAGCCAGTGCTGGAGCTCTTTCAGTCCCACTGAAGCCCACTGTGGGGAACAGGCTGTGTGAGGCAGCAGTAAGAGCTGAGTGAATGGACTGATTCTAATGCTTCTCTCTCTGTGTGTCCTAACAGCACTCTGCACAGGCAGCAGTGGAGGACAGTGAGAAGATCTTTCCTGAGCTGATCTGCTGCATTGAGAGAAGCCGCTCTGAGGTGACTCAGCTGATCAGAGATCAGGAAAAGGCTGCACTGAGTCGAGCTGAAGTACTATTGGAGCAAATGAAAAGTGAAATTGAAGATTTGAAGAGGAGAGCCATTGAGCTGGAGCAGCCAGCTTTCACACACAATCACATCAGTTTCCTCCAGGTAACAGAGATCTGACAAACAGGACAGTGGTCTTCAGGAAGGGAAGAGCATGTTGTACAGAGATTGTGTTTCTATCAAATGTTTCTGTCTTTAGCTGGTGTCTCTATTGTGTCTTTGTATCTGTGTAGAGTCTCCAGTCTCTCTCTGTTCCTCCTGGATCAGACTCACCCAGCATCACTGTCAGTTCTTGTCTCTCTTTTGATGATGTTGGTAAATCTGTTTCTCATCTGAGCAAGAAAATGGAGTATTTCTGCAGAGAGGAGATAGAGAAGATAGCTGGTTGAGGTAAAACACTACACTTTCCTTTTATGAGAAAAATAGGTAATACATACTGTATCATATAATAACTTAATATTTGGTATATACAAAGCATATCAATATCTGAATGTCACATGGTTTTGATAGTTTCTCTTTAGACAGTACGTGGATTATAACACAGATCTGTTGGTTTCCATAGTAACATACATTGAGCTCATTCCTGCCTCTGAACCCAAGACCAGGGAGGAGTTCCTTCAATGTAAGTCTCTCTGAACAAGTTTTAACCTGCTCTATATTAAAATTGCAGAATAAACTCATAAAAAATTATATTCTAAAATACATAACTATGAACACAAACATCAGTTCATGAATAAAGATTCTCATTTCACATTAGACTTTATTCAAATTCGTTGTACAGTCAAACCAAAATTTATTCAGACACCTTCAACATTTCTCACATTTTCACAGTTTACCCGCTATAGTTAAGAAAATGGTAATAAAATATGACAAGAACTCAGAGTTAAACTGTGTCAGAACAAATTAATCTTGTTAATGTCAGATAACTTTGATAGAAAGGTATGTAATGAATTAGGTTGAATAGCTCTCAGCTCTCAACTGTTAAATTTAAGTACGCAATTAGATAATACCAATTTAGGTCAACCAATTACCAAGCAATGCCTAATTTTGTTCAGTCTGTGGTGTAAAAAGTTTGCATTAGCAATTAAAGAAAAACATTTAAGCAAAAAAGTAGCTGTGTCTCTTTTAGAAGGCTGCGTTCTCTGGAGGTCGAATCCTCTGGAGGTTGCATCCTCTGTAGGATGCGTAACGTATACGAAGTGTCCTCAACCTAGAGTTAAACGAGACGGCCCTCGTAGGACGGGCGGAAAAGGAAATGGGAAGTATCACGTTGATTTGCCAACACATTTAGAGCATCGTTGCACTCTCACACTACTTAAATGAAGGAAAATTATTTCTAAATTTGGAAAGTAATTTGAAAAAAAAAATACTTTTACTTGTGTGGCAAGGTGGGTGACGTAGTTCAGTTTCATTGGCTCATTGGTGCATGATTGTCACCCACCATAGCCTATTGGAAGTGGCACTGATGGTATTTTAAGGCTGGAGTTAGATCACCTGGTGTGCGTCACGACTAGGACCGCCCATACTGAGTGCGCTGGTGTAGACGGTGTGTGGTTTCTTTTGGTTTGCAGCTGTTTGGCTAATAGATGTGAGCATGTGGATTTTAAATGTAGACTTTCTCTGTTCTCAGTGTGTTTTATGCCTGGTTGGGTCACAGACTGTCCACTGCATGTCAGGTATGTGCGCGATTCTCTTTTTTTACCCACTGTTGTTTTGGCGTCGGGTGATTAATTATCTGTTTAACTCTTAGCCGTGAAATCAGTGAAAAGTCTTCCTGCATGTTAATTCATTATGAGCTGTGAGCGACTATACACGGCCGAGCTTTAGCTATGCTTCTGTTTGCTGCTTAATTGCCAAATACACTAACGGCTCCGAGTTGCTCTACTACTATTAAAGGGCTGGTTTACATCTGGGGCATCATTAATGTCATCGCTTGTGCCCTGATAAGTGTTTCCACGTTATTGTTGGGGAACTCCGACTTTGGGACCTGCTTCAGTGAGCATTCGGACTGTTGTATTCTATTTTGTGTAGTGTTGTTTATACCATTGTTTATTAGTATTTTGTTTTGTATATTTTTCATATTTAAGTTTGATATTGTAATAGTGTTTCTTCATAAATGTTTTTGTTTACTTTGATGGAAATATTTCCACTGTATTATTGAATTTAATTTGTTTTGTTTGCTTTGGTGTATTCTAGGCACTGTCGGCCGGAGGCTGGGAGGCTAGCTAGCTAGCTTGGAGTACGGGTGGTGGTGCAGTTGTGTGGAGTGCAGTGCTGCTTGGATTCACCTCTCACTGGGTGTGTGTGTGTGTGTTACACGAATTTACAGATAGGGTCTTTACTCCATCTAGCCTGCCCCTGCCATTGGAAAGCTCGGGTCTTTTATTATTTTTTTTTTTGTTTATTTTTTTTTGTTGTGAGTATTTTCAAATTGATATCTTTATTTTGTCCAGTACACAGAGCTCCTGATTGTGACAGTGTTTGATTGTGCCCTGACATTTGACATTGATTATTATTGAACATTTTAACTATTTATGGTGATTTGAATAAAGTTTTTTTTTTTTTTTTTTTTTTGTACATTGTTCACACGCCTCTCTCGGATTACTTCAGCCTACGGACTTGTGTCCCTTATTTTGGGTATTTCCCCGTTTTTTTTTACGGGGTGGCGTAGTCGGAGTGTATTTGGGTGTGTTCAAACGCACTTACAACGTTGTTTTCCCCCCCCTCCTTCAGCATTGCCACACTTGTTTTATTTTGCTTAATGTTTGAGAAGCTGCAGCATAACAGACATCTGTTAGAGAAAAAAAGGAGGAGGATATTAAGAACAAAGTTTATCCGTTTTTACTGGAGGCACTTTAAGTTAAGTTGAAAACACCACCGCGCTTGTGTGTACATCTGCTGGCGCTGGCATTTTTCAAATTTACGACGGTTGTTTATGGTGACGCAAAGAATTGTGGGTTATCTGTAGCAGCGAAGGATACATCTGATGCATCCTCCGAAATTCCTGTGAAAGAAGGTCGCTTTCGACGGTTGCATTCGGAGTGTCCTACTTGCTTTTCTGAAATGAGACAGCCTCGATGACGTATGCACCCTTCGAATGAGACCTCCGGAGGATGCATCCTTCTAAATGAGACACAGCTATGGTCAGGTCAAAGTGTCTGAATAATTTTGGTCCCAAATTTGTATCAATTTTACTGGTAGTCCACTGTATGAAGAATTTTTGGGTATGTCACAGTTTACTTTATTATGCTGTCCTCACTTACATGAATGAACTATAGTGTCCTGCACCCACTAGTAAAAAAAAGCTTTCCTGTAGCTGTACCTTCAAATAGTAGAGCATGGCGCTAGCAACGCCAAGGTCATGGGTTCGATTCCCAGGGAAAGCAAGAGCTGATAAAAATGTAAAACTGTAACTTGAATGCAATGTAAGTCGCTTTGGATAAAAGCGTCTGCTAAATGTCAAATGTCAATGTCAAAAAAAAAAAAATCAAAAATTATATCTGGTGTCTGAATAATTTTTGGTTTGACTGTATACTTTCATTACTGAGTCAGGTTATTTTACCACACACCAGCTTACAGTTTGTCTACAACTTTCTACTAAATTTGAGAAATATAATCACTCAAACATCAAATTATAATTTCTGTAAAGACAGAATCTGACAATTCATATACTCAGTTATCTTTACCTGAACTGTTTTACTGTGCATAAAAAAAAACTAAAAGTAAAACTTTAAGTAAAAATTTTATTTTAATGATTGAAATTTGATAATTTACATATGGATTGTATGCTCTATCTCCATTAGATTCTCATCGTCAACTCACTCTGGATTTAAACACAGTGAATAAAAAGCTCCACCTGTCTGAGAGGAACAGAGTGATTGAATACACTGACACAGTCCATCTATATCCAGATCATCCAGACAGATTTGACTTTTGGGAGCAGGTGTTGTGTAGAGAGAGTGTGTGTGGACGCGGTTACTGGGAGGTTGAGTGGACTGGTGAGGTGGATATATCAGTGTCATATAAAAGCATCAGCAGGAAAGGACAGGCTGATGAGTGTAGATTTGGATGTAATGATCAGTCCTGGTGTTTATCTTGCTCTGACTCCAGCTGCTCATTCTGGCACAGTTACAAAGACACTAAACTTCCTAGAGTCTCCAGTTCCTCTAGAGTAGGAGTGTATGTGGATCACAGTGCAGGAGCTCTGTCCTTCTACAGCGTCTCTGACACAATGACCCTCATTCACAGAGTCCAGACCACATTCACTCAGCCTCTCTATGCTGGGTTTGAGTTCAGTCCAGTATGTAATAGCGAATCAAAAGTTAAACTATGTAAATTATAAATACGATACTACTTGATTCTACAAATAATATAGCATATTAAAGATTGAGCTTCATAATAAATCAGCAACTTTGACAATATCTTTTACTTTCTAATAAATAAATCAACACTGATCACTGCTCATGAAAAAAAAAAAAAAAAAACTTGCCCAGTTTCTGAAAAATATATCTTCTGATATGATTTCACGATGACTGTTGAGTATAAGAAGGAAATGAATGAATATTAAAATTGACTTTGACAGTAACACAAATAATATCAGGCTATATACATTGTGTATGTTCAGGTCTTCAGAGACTGACGGAATTTCACATTCAACAGCCCACGGTGTACATTGTTATAAAATGAGTTTTATAAAAACACTTGGACTAAGTTGAAGTGAATTATACGCAGCTGTATCGCCCTGCAAGTTTCTAGGTTTCACACATATATTCTTATACTATATGTGTTCTATTTCAGTAAAATGTGTTTATTTGATCTAGACAATTTCTGTAAATTTTCCAAGAGACACCTAAATTGTAATAGTTAACAAGCAAGCTAGAGCTTATTGGTCTACTTTGTTGATCAATATCAGTAAGTCAAAATATATTTTGCTTGATTAGTTTTGATAAGAGTCATAAAACCTCCGTGTATTTTGTGTATTTTCACATTGTGAGTGTGTGTTTCTGTTGACGTGTTGTATTTTACCACAGAAAACACTGTAACACTGGATAAATTTCACTCAAAAATCACTGCCTGGGTAACTCTCTCAAGTCTCTCATTTTTGTCTATATTTTTGGGGTGATTTTCTTCTTCCTTTTTGGACCATAAACAAACATTAGATACAGGGGCCAGTTGTTCAAAAGTAATCTGATCGGATTTTGGCCATCGGATTGGATCAAATCTTGAAAATGGGTTGTTCAAAAGAAAAAAAAGGATTCTGAATTCAGATTAGATCACAAAATCCAATCTTGGATTTGATCTGGATTAAATCCTCAGTTTGTGTTGTTCAAAACGTTTTAGTAAGATTGGGATACTTTTGACCCAAAAATTGGATTATTCTGATCAGCAGAAGGGTGGATTTCAGGAACATAATGTAATAAAACTTTAAAACTGGTCCAAAGAATACAACATTTTAATATATCCCCAAACAGCTGTCAGTATCAAACAAAAATATTACATTTAATTTGAAGTTTTTTTTTGTTTTTAAATCACTGATTGTAAACTACATTGGCACAATCATCAGAGATGGACCAGTCAGAAGTAGTTATTTGTGTAAATGCAATGCAAAACTAGAATGCAAAACATTGGCATTTTTTTTCCGATCTCATTTTTTTTTTCCATCACCATGTCCCTTTAGGGGCTCCATAGAGCACTAGTAATCCAGATTTGGAAATCTGAAAAAGTGTGTATCTGGATCAGGGTGATCCAATCCAATTTTGATTTGAAAACAACAGCACAAAAGTAAGATGGGTTACCTGATCCTGGATAGCAAAACATGGGATTTCCAAATCAAGATCATTCTGATCCATATTAAACTTTTTGAACAACTGGCCCCAGAAGATGAGCTTTGCATTCTTACACTTTCTTGCAGCTTATTGAGGCTGTCCTATATTGTGCAACTTTTTATTGTCTTTTTGGCACACTCATTTGTGCATGATTCTTAAACACAAAATCAGGAAACTGCTCAGTTCAGAAAAAATTATATATGTGATCCATTGTTGAGCATTAAAATGGCGGAATCCAGTATTTCAGTGGCTCAGGATCAGTTCATCTGTTCAGTTTGCCTGGATCTACTGAAGGATCCCGTGACCATCCCCTGTGGACACAGTTACTGTATGAGCTGTATTACAGACTGCTGGTGTCAGGATGATCAGAAGGGAGTCTACAGCTGCCCTCAGTGCAGACAGACCTTCACTCCAAGACCTGTTTTAGGTAAAAACACCATGATGGCTTCAGTGCTGGAAAAACTCGAGAAGACAAAAACTACAAGCTGCTCGTCCCGCTCAGTGTTACGCTGGATCTGGAGATGTGGAGTGTGACGTCTGTACTGGGAGACAATATAAAGCCATCAAGTCCTGTCTGACATGTCTGGAATCTTTTTGTCAAAATCATTTTAAACGGCATGAATAATTTCACTCCGGAAAGCGACATAAAGTGATGGATGCCACTGGAGATGATCTGTCCTCTACATGATAAACCGCTGGAAATTTTTTGTTGTACTGATCAGCACTGCATATGTTATCTGTGTACAATGGATGTGCACAAAAACCATGAGACTGTATCAGCAGTAGCTGAGTGGACAGAGAAACAGGTATGAACTGAAAGACACTAATAATACTTGTACTAAATAAAAAAATTATGATTCCATAATAGCTATACACTCAAAGATGAGTAGTTCTAAATAATGATAATATTAATATGTAATTATTCAGTTTATCTTCATATTTGTTTCACTTTGTAACTATTCATTTTGTGGCAGTCTCTTACAGCTGTAATTAACTGTCTTCAGAAAAGTATGTGACAAATGGACTTTGAACATGTTTTTTCACTTCTACAAAGACAGCTGTAAAAAAACCCAGAGAAAATTCTGCCAGAGAATCCAGAATAGAAAGGAGGAGCTTCTGAAGTTGAGGAAAGCTGTGGAGTCTCACAAGGTGAGTTTTGAGCAGAGCAACAACTGCTGGCTGCTGAAGAGCTCCTCAGACTCAGTTAGGACTAGGGTTGGTTATCATTTGAGTTTGTTATGATGCTGGTGCCAAATCGATACCTTTAAAACAGTACACAGATGCCTGAACCGATACTTAAAAAAGGAGCCCAAAAATTATGGTGTATAACATTAAAAGAACAGCTTTTTTTATTTAAAAAATAATAATAAATTAAAAAAATCTTTAAATTGAACAATATATTAAAAGTTTCAACTATACGCAAATATATAAAAGTAAATACACAACACAACAAATTTTCATAAATTCACAATAAACCTAAGCCCCCTAATCCAACTACAATCTATTAATACTGGAAGCAGGAGGGTGCCCTCATGCAGAAACTCCACATACAGCAATAATAGAATGCTCCAGGAAATACCTTATATGGACAAAAGCATCTTATTGCTGTTGCTGAATAAAAAGAAGATAGAAATGCTTTGAATGATGAAACATGAAGACAATAAAAACTGGACTGCGACAATAAGTGGTTTATATCTGGTATTTTCATAAAGTATATTTATAATCCATTGCTAATTGACATTTTTTTTTTACAGTATAACATTTTCTGCCTCATTCTGTGATAAGAAGCCACATCAGATCAGAAAAGGAAGTTATTTCAAACATTTGACTGACGTTATGAAGTAAAAACATGTTATGTTCTCTTGAACAACAGGTTTAGAAACGCACTGAAAGTCCTTACAAGGGAAGTTTAGCTTTAGGAATTTTAATTTAAGCACGTTTAATGCAGCTAGCGAACAGCATGTTACCTGCTGCCATCAGAGCAAGTGTTACTGCTGCATTTAAGCTCTCCTTGGATGATCTCATTTCCTGAGTTGTGCTTTTAAGTTGGAATGTGAAAACAACATGGACACTAACGTTACTACAAAGATGTGTTGGATTTGTATTATCACAGACTTCCGACTTGAATTCACATGAAATTTCTCAGTTTGGAAAGAATTTTTTCTGATTATTCTGACTGTATATGAATGCAGTATAATTTTACTAGCGATGTGCGGTAATGATGCTTCTTACGTCCATTTCAGAGCACCAGAGGGCAAATATTTCGGCTCATAGCTCAGGCATTTAAGTGGAACCGAAACGAGGCACCGAAATATGCGTTCTGATTCGGTCCAGTACATACCGGTTATATAGGGGGTTTCGGTACGCAACCCTAGTTAGGACTCTCCTCCAGTCAGTCAGTGAGGAGCCAGTGCTGGAGCTCTTTCAGTCCCACTGAAGCCCACTGTGGGGAACAGGCTGTGAGGCAGCAGTAAGAGCTGAGTGAATGGACTGATTCTAATGCTTCTCTCTCTCTTTGTGTCCTAACAGCGCTCT
The DNA here is from genome assembly GCA_021397915.2 of Tor tambroides. Lineage (NCBI taxonomy): Eukaryota > Metazoa > Chordata > Actinopteri > Cypriniformes > Cyprinidae > Tor > Tor tambroides. The sequence goes on along the minus strand of JAFVLL020009734.1, from coordinate 23,022 downwards.
GCACAGGCAGCAGTGGAGGACAGTGAGAGGATCTTTACTGAGCTGATTCGCTGCATTGAGAGAAGCCGCTCTGAGGTGACACAGCTGATCAGAGATCAGGAACAGGCTGCAGTGAGTCGAGCTGAAGAACAACTGAAGCGACTGGAGCAGGAGATTGAAGATCTGAAGAGGAGAAATGCTGAGCTGTAGCAGCTTTCACACACAGACAATCACATCCATTTCCTCCAGGTAACAGAGATCTGATGAACAGGACAGTGGTCTTTAGGAAGGGAAGAGCATGTTGTACAGAGATTGTGTTGCTGCCAAATGTTTCTGTCTTTAGCTGGTGTTTCTATTGTGTCATTGTGTCTGTGTAGAGTTTCCAGTCTCTCTCTGTTCCTCCTGGATCTACAGACTCACCCAGCATCACTGTCAGTTCTCATCACTTTTTTGATGATGTTGAAAAATCCATGACCCAACTGAAAGAGAAACTGGAGTATTTCTGCAAAGAGGAGATAAAAAGGTTATCTAGTAAAGGTAAAACAATAACTCTTTCTTTTATAAGAGAAGTATGCCATTCATCATACTGTAACACTGTACAAAGCATATATGAATCTGACATGGGTTTGATTTAGTTTCCCTTTTTTATGTGAATTACCATAAATAATAGTAAATCATTGGTTTCCATAGTAACACATATTATGAACAGACCTACCCCTGAGCCCAAGACGAGGAAGGAGTTTCTACAATGTAAGTCTCAAACAAACACACAACAAGACTAAACGCTATCAAACCTATTCTATAATGAAATTCAACAGACTGAAACATGCAAACTAAACTCCATTAAATACACAAACATCAATCATGATTCTTATTTCACATGAGATTCAAATCAGTTGTATTCCTTCAGTATTTAATCAGTTTATTTTTTTATGAACACAGAACTAGAGCCAATAAATGAAATGGATTTTCTTATCTTGAATTACTAGTCTACAACCTTTTACTAAAAGAAACTGAGAAATACAATCAAATAAAATACAATTTCTATTGTGCAACTAAAGAACAAAGGGACTCTGACAATTCATATAGACACAGTTTTATGATGTCAATAACAGTGAGAGTCACATGTCACTTGATATCAAAAGTACAGGCTCTCTGTTACCTTCACTTTAACAGTGTTACGGTCTATAAAAAATTTGAATGAGGGAAGTTTAGGTTTCCTGATTTACATGTGTTTCATACGCTCTGTCTCCATTAGATTCACATCAGCTCAATGTGGATTTAAACACGGTGAACAAACTTCTCTGTTTGTCTGAGAGGAACAGAGTGATTACTTACACTAATAAACTGCAGCCGTATCCTGATCATCCAGACAGATTTGATCACTGGTCACAGGTGTTGTGTAGAGAGGGTGTGTGGACGCTGTTACTGGGAGGTGGAGAGGAGTGGTCGGGTGGATATATCAGTGTCATATAAGAGCATCAGCAGGAAGGGACGGGGTGATGAGAGTGAGTTTGGTTGTAATGATCAGTCCTGGAGTTTGGCCTGCTATGGGTCCAATTGCTCATTCTGGCACAATAACAAAAGGACTGATCTCCCTGAGGTCTCCAAGTCCACTAGAATAGGGGTGTATGTGGATCTCAGTGCAGGAACTCTGTCCTTCTACAGCGTCTCTGACACAATGACCCTCATTCACAGAGTCCACACCATATTCACTCAGCCTCTCTATGCTGGGTTCAGTTTCAATGCATTATCTGTATTCTTTTCTAGAACAGAATCAAAGGTTAAACTGTGTGATTTAAAAATATAGATGATTCAGTGATTCAGCAAATAAACTGCATATTAGAAGTGTGAGCTCCAAAATAAATCGGCAACTGTAAGATGTTCTGAAGCCTCTGCTGAAATGACACATGCCAGATTTCTGAATAAAAAAATACTGATTGTAGAGTATAAGAGCTAAATGTATGAATATCAATGGCAGTCACCAATGACAGTGGCAGTCCAATCAATAATAATAATAATAATAATACTACTGTCTTCACACAAGATTGATGAAATTTATAATTTGCCACATTAAGTTATTCATTACTATATGTGTTGTATTTCAGTAAAATGTAGTCCTTGATTTATTTTCAAACGGGCAGGAAAAATGTACAATCATTTTCTCTCAGATTTGGTATGTAAGAGCAATTTAAGTAAATTTATTTTATCGTGTTCATTTTATCTATATAGTTTCTGTAAATTTAGCAACAGAGGGTTTTGAAATATACCTATATTGTAATCTACAGCAAACTAGCACTTATTCTACTCTGTTAACCAATATCAACAGGTTATAAAAGGCAAATATGAATATGAAATCATTATAACCAAGTAGTACAGTATGAATAAAAGTATAATTATTTCTCCAGCAGATATTCTACTTTATCAGCTTTTAATAGGAGTCATGAAAGTTCCTTGAATGTTGTGTATTTTCACATTGTGAGTGTGTTTTTCTCCTGATGTATTTTGTTTCACCACAGGAAACACTCTGTAACACTGAGTACAGTTCACTCAATAAACATCACTGCGAGAGCAACTCTCTTAGTTGTCTCATTCTTGTCTATATTGCCAATATTATTTGAATCTGGACCATGAAGAATACTCACTTCTGAGGGCACATGACATTTGAACGTAAAGGGATTGTTCACCCAATAATGAAAATTCTGTCATCATTTACTTTTTCCAAACCTGTATGAGTTTCTTTCTTCTGTTGAACTCAAAAGATGATATTTTGAATAAAGTTGGTAACAAAACAGAAGCCACTGACTTTTGTTGTATTTTGTCCATACTATGGAAATCAGTGACTACTGTCAACTGTCCAACAATGATACTAACATTAAATAATGTGGAAACATGCATGTTTTTTCTTCTGTGTTCTGTGGAAAACCGGTTTCGACGAATCAGTTGCCATATTTGCATCCCAGTTAACACAATCCCTGTCATTTTTATATTTATGCCCCATTCTCTTGGTGGTATAGGCTGTGGAGTCCCACGAGGTTAGTTTGGACTGCTGGATATATGATAAACAGTACACATATCTGTATGTAAATCTGTCTGGGTGGGAAGAAACATGCTGAGAGAAGGTGACCAGTCACTCAAAGCTTTTTGAACCTGGGACAAACAAACAAACTTAAGCTTAAGGGATACGATCGCTCTGCTGTGCTGTTGATCTCATAGCTCCACCCCGATATGTAAATTATGCAAATACATGCAAATATCCTGGCTCAACAACCAATGGTGACATGTCCCAACCTTAGCATGAATTTAACAGTAATTTAATTTGAACACTGTTACACATATTTACTGTTCATGTAATGTTGTATATCAACTATACATAGTATTTTTAACATTAATTATGGGACTCTAAATATTTTGAAAAATATATAAACATTTACTTAACAAATATTCCAAAATATTATTGGAATTGACAGCCAATTCTGTCATTTTTAGACATGTTTTAAAATAACTTTTAACGGTTAACTACATTTTACATGCAGTTCCCCTAATCCAATCCTATCCTTCACTCAGCATGTTATTTGACTGTTATTGTTAACACTGACCGCTAGGTGGCAGAGTTGCTACTTGAATATAAACGGAGCAACTAGAGCACAAATATGCATCTGTTTTGTGGATAAAAAGCCGCTTAACTGGTTGTTCATTCGTGTGTCATGATTTCATCGTGCCATAGCTAGTTAAGATTAAGATAGTTCTTGTCGAAATAAATACCGAATGACTTTCCAATTCTGGTGTTTTGCTCCGCTGGAATGAATGTTCAACGGAAAGGCCTTCAAAACACAGGCACGAGCTTCTGCAGCGTGCCCGTTTCTATAGCAACACATAACACACTGGCGCGAGCAAGTCATGGTCCGCAGTAAGTGCTTTATTCCTAATATAAAAACAATTTTAATTTATTCCTATAATAAAGCAGTTATTTATTATATGCCTCTTTAAATAAATAATATTTTTTCCTAAATAAACTGTTTTATAAAAAAAGTATAAAATGCTTTCGCGGTTTAGCTGTTGGTAAATTAATACGCTCTCTCCCTCGTTTTGTGATCAGTCAGCGAGGATCTGATCCGCCGCAGAGCAGAACACAATAATGGGGAGATCTTCTCCCTGGAGGAGGTTTCCCTCCATCAGCAGGACATCGAGAGGATCGAGCATATCGACAAGTGGTGCAGAGACCTCAAAATCCTCTACTTACAGAACAACCTCATCCCTAAAATAGGTAAGCAGACATTCCTGTATATCAGTGCAAAAACAACAAATTAATGCATGGCCATTTATATTGCTTTTAACTCTGTTTATGCAGAAAATGTGGGCAGACTAAAGAAGCTGGAGTATCTAAATCTGGCATTGAACATCATAGAAGTCATCGAGAATTTACAAGGTGATTGTTTTAATAAATTGCTTTTCATTTGTGCATTGCATATAAACATATTGCCAACTGTTTCAGTTTTTTTTTTATTCCTTACACTTTTTGTGTAAAAGTTTATATATGATAGCCTATATAAATATATTATTATTTATTTCTTTTATGCTAAATTGCCTGTGATGCCCCTCTTTTGTAACTTGCTTTGGATAAAATTAAACATAAAAATAAAAGAAAAAACATAAAAAGTAAAGCATGTGGTATCTGCAAACAAATTGTGATAGACCTTTTCTCGGAACCAAATATTATATTATTATACAATTATTGTATAACCAGTTATTATAGTATCAATGAGATACTATCGCAGTTTTTATTATTTTGAATTTGGTAAGTTTTAGTAATTTTGTGAATTTCTATGCATTAGTTTTTTTAAAACATGTCTATATGGTTTTTAGTAATTATATATATATATATATATATATATATATATATATATATTTATTTTTTTTTTTTCAGTTTTAGCTTGAGTTATTTTGGTACATCAAGTTAAACTCAATGAAAATGAGAGGTTTTCTTGGCAAGTTTTTTTTTTTATAATATTTTATTTTAAGTTAACGTTTAATTTAATTCATGTAACAAAAAGGTTTTTATATGGTTTTAGTTTAATTATAATGACCCTATACTGAAATAATTCGATTTTTTGAGCCGTTTAATTATCTTTTAACCAACTGGTCCGAACATTGTTTTTAGAGAATGTGAAGTTATCCTCAAATTCACAAGAGTGTCCTAGAAGAGCAACCACAAGTATAGTTTATCATATAAATTATGTAGATGATTCAATTCTGACAACTAGAAAATGTTCAAATGCTTAATTTTACCAGTAATGTGTTCATCATTTGAAAATTAATAACTCTCTTTTTGTGCAATGTTTGCTTGAAAAGTGTGTTGTAATATAGGTATTTCATTATTTTGTTGCAAATATACTGTATCACAGTTTTCTAACCAGGCTTGATTTTTGTGTCAATCAGTTCATGTTTATGCATGGAACTGTGTATATATTATATATGTGTGTATTTGTGTGTAGGCTGTGAGAGCTTACAGAAACTAGACCTGACGGTGAATTTTGTGGGTAAGCTGAGCAGTGTGGCGTCTCTGAAGCAGAACCTTCATCTCAGAGAGCTCTACCTGGTGGGAAACCCCTGTACTGAATTTCACAGATACAGACAGTATGTGGTGGCATGTCTACCTCAACTACAGGTACTGAACTGAGACACAAATAGAGAGACATTTTTAGCCTTGCGCTATTTATGAACAATTGTCTTTTGTGCTTTGCAGTGGTTGGATGGGAAAGAAATCAAGCGAGGTGAGCGTATTCAGGCCCTGCAGGAACTGGATGCAGTGAGGAGACGTGTTTTAGAACAGGAGGCGGATTATATAGAGAAAAGAGAGGAACAGAAAAGAAGTGGTTTGAAAGAGACAACAGAAAAGCAGGAGGATCCTCAAATAAATCAGTGAGTGTCTTTAAGATAGCTGAAGTTTGAATAACTGAATTAAGAGAGCTAAAAAACAGTTTGGGTTGCATTAGATGAACTTCAACAGATTGTAACCTGAAATTGATCTCAGGTTTTACACACAGGTTTTATACCGATGCACCCCAAAACTCCCTTTTGAAAAGTTTTTTTGAAGGTTCTTGGAAAGCTACATTCACAGAAAATTCCTCATAATATAATTTATTTTGAAGAAATTTCTGTGAATATGAACATACTATGGTGTATCATAAAAAAGAGGGTTTTCTGCTTTAAACCAGACCTGTGCATTTTTCCTTTGATAAGCCTTAATTGTGATGATTATTTTTCGCACAGATTGCTCTCTGACAACCAAAATGGGACCCATCAGAATCCAGAATCAAGCTCTAAGGCTCACACAGACGCCGAGGATAAAGAGAAGGAATTTTGGGAAAAGCCATGCCCATTCACACCAGAATCCAGACTAGAGGCCCATCGCCATCTGGAGGACAAGAGGAGGGCCAAAGAGAAAAAGAGGTACTTGCCAACTAAGAAAAAGAGGACTGAAATCACTGTAATGATATCTATATCTAAGTATCCCTGTGATGCCCATTTCTCAATCTTTACATTTTTACGAGATAAAGGAGAGAAAGACATTAAGCATTTGCATGCTTTTTTCTGTAAACAGCTTTACTTACTGCAGTCAATTCTGTGTTTCTACAGAGAGAAGCCTAAAAACAAAACCCTCAGAACCCTGATCAACGCAGATGGACGAGTGCTGAACATCAACGAGCCCAAGTACACACACAAAAACGCACATACACACACTACTCCTGTGTAGCCATACAGTGTATCAGTCCAGTCCACTTTGCAGATTATTCTAGCTAAGGACCACCCACACTGACAGGAAGAAATGATCTGACAGAAAGCAGCCAAAGCATATTTTATTTTACTTGCTTCTTATTTTCTCAAACAAAAGCAAGGGATATTGTTCTGTTGTTGTGTTCCCACAAACTTTGTTAGTCACAAATTCTAAGGCAAAATTTGATACTTTATGAACATGATTTTGTGTTGTGGTGGACAGACAAAAAACCCTGGCTACAATAAATTGAGTTGCAGTCAGTCAGACTGAAGCCAGCTCTCACCATTTTAAATTGTAAGGAAAAAGACAAACCCAGAATCCACAATCCAAAAGGAGAAATGGAAAACCTAAAAATTCATAGTGAAAATCCAAAATGCAAATGTCCAAAAACAGGCATGAGCTGAAAATTCAATGAGGCAATGCATTGCAAACAAATGGACTTATCCAAAAAAAGGTACAAAGCTGTCACTGGAACAGTAAACTAAAATAAACAAAAGTAAACAGAAAAACTAAATGGTACATCTTAGTACCTTAAAGGTACATGTTAGTACTTTGAGAGTACATATTGGTGCCTAAAGTGTACATATTAATACCTTTTGAGGGGGTACCGCCTTTTTTTCTGAGAGTGTGGGCAGAATAATGTGCAAAGTTGACCAGAATTTATGCCAACTGTGAAAAGTCTGGCTACATGAGACTAGGGCTAGCAAGACAGTCATATTAGCACAAGTGATAACATGAGTCTATTTATAGTGAGAAACAGGGAATCAACAAAAGGTAAGATGGCTGCTCTAGGTCACAGGAGAGATACAGTATATTTCATACATCAACAGTGCCTCACTCCAACCAGAGATACAAATGATACACACTCAAACACTACAGTACCAGCTTGAGTTTGGAAATACTTATTTCATATGATTTCTACTTCAAAGGTTGGACTTCAGTCTCACTGAGAATGAGAACAACTGCATGCTTTTGGATTTACATGTTTACAGGTACAGACACACTCATTCACTCACTCACGCTGCTTCTTATCTTCAGCACAAAATGATCAAATCATGATTTCGCAGTATACTTTCTTTCTTTCTTTGGGTAAACTTCGAGTGTATATGGATGTCATTTAGTAACTTTTCTCCTAACAGCATCCTCTCTCACATTGGTCTCTTCTGTGCCGTAGGCATATGGACACCTCACTGCTGGATGTGGATGTTCAGCCAACATATGTGAGAGTGACCGTCAAAGAAAAGGTAGACTATCCATCTCTCTCTCTCTCTCTTTCCATCTCTCTCTCTCTCTCTCATCTGATGAGTTTGACCTTTAAAGCTGATTACCCAGCAGTAAATCTACACTCTTTATTCTGCCTCATTTCCTCACGAAACTGGCGCAGACCAGCACAAGTAACGGTTCTCGCCTCACCACACCACAGATGTTCGTGCATGTGTGTGTGACCGATCTCAGTATTGATGGATATGCGTTTATGACTAGTGATACTGTAGATCACTTTTACAGTGGCAAGTGCTTGAAACCCCACATTAATAAAAGTGCGTGTGTGTGTGTGTGCGCAGGTGTTCCAGCTGATTTTGCCTGCAGAAGTGAAACCCGACAGCAGCACAGCACAGAGATCCCAAACCACCGGCCACCTGCTCCTCATCCTGCCTCTGGTACAGCTCACTACACCTGAAACACACCTTTCAAACATCCTACTGATGTTTTTTAACATAGTTTTCATTCCAGTTTATTCCCACATTGACCATGTGTAATAAAACCAAACTCAAAAAAGGTAAAATATCAGCTTGCATTTGAAAAATAAAATCACTGATTTTGCTGATTAATTGTCAGTATGTGCAGCATGAATGTCAAAAGGAGAAATCTTATTAAATATAATATCTGGTAAAATCATTCCCTTCAAAATAACTGCCATAATGTATGTGAAGTACTTTCTGAATGTTGATATGTCCTGCAGTCTGACAAGTATTTTCTTATTTTTTATCCATAGGCTTTTAGAGTCTGATATTAATAATGCTGCAAGGAAACTTGTATATTTTAACAATTCATTTGTCATGCCGCCAGACATTTTAAAATAAATTATTGAAGTCAAAAATATGATTGAAACTTACGCTAAATGTGAAAGAAATGGTGGGCATTTACAACACTTAAAATATAATTTTCTTATACATTTATGTATACTGCTGTTCAAAAATTTGAGGTTGGTAAGATGTTTAATCATTTTTAAATTCTTTTGTGCTCACCACAGCTACATTTGAGCAACAATACAGTAAAATAGTAATATTTCATTTAATGTTAAAAAAATTATTTTTTATGTATGTTTATTATGTGTTTTTATGTATGTCAATTACCTACTTGAAGTGCAGTGAAACTGGAATTGGAACCTAAGTAATTGCGTTCCGAAAGTGTAGTTGAATTATCAATTAATTTGCGATTTTTTCAAGGATAACTTTTTGTACACAAATCTAGACTGTGTAAAACCTGTCCTTAAAACCCGCTCTGATATATTTGTGTTTTTTGTAGGCACATGGAGAGATTAAACCAAAGAAACCCACTGCCAGGCCGACCAGTGTTACCAGTAACCAGAATACCAAGAAAGAGACCAGGTAATTCAGTTGCAGTTCAGCTGCCTGCCTATGTGAACATGTGTATACACGCACATTTGTTCATGTCTTAACAGTATGATCCTCCTGATACCTTGGTATTTGGTGGCCTTGTTCGGGGGTCTGGCTTAGTTTTAAATCTTGCTTCACAAATATACAAATCAGAATTCTGCTAAATATCTTTTGTATTCCAAGAAAAAAAGAAAAATCTAGCATTCAGATGACATGAGGGTGAGTAGGATGGTGACAGTACTTTAATTTCTGGTTGAACTATCCATTCAAGATGACAAAAATCAAAGTTGTGTCCTTGAGAAAAACACTCAACTGCAGGTCACTCCAGGGACGCTGAGCTTCTTATAAGGGAAGTGGCTTTGGAGCTAAGTTTCCTAAAAGACTAAATTGCAGTATATACACACATACAAGCTTATCTGCTTTATAATTGATCTCTCTTTATAAACCTCTCTCCCTTTCTCTCGTTTTCTCTCTGCAGTTTACAGCGGGAGGTCTTGTGCGGCCACTTTCACACTGAACAAGATCCCTTGTGTGTGTGCAGGCACCTCTAATGGGTCTTAATGCATGTTTGCATTAACCCGTGTGACTGTGGAATTAGTTTGTTGACTTAAAGGTTTTATTCCATTGTGCGACCGTGTGTCTGTGTGTGTCCTTCAGTCGGTTTATCAGCATAGTAAGTGAACACTGGGGTATAACATTAAAGACCTAATAAAAATGCAAATAAGATGCAAATAAACCAGTTACTGCCATTCCGCTCACAAACACACACTCTTCTGCCCTGACTCCATCCTGATGGATGACATCATCTGAACCTGATTACTCCTGACCTCCTGACACACAGGGAGGTCAGATGCTCTTGCTCTTATACACACACACACATGCACACTTGTGTTATTATTTACTGAGACCCTCAGGTCACACACACACACACACACACACAATAACGCACCTGCGTTTGTGTACCTGCCCCTTAGGAAATCAGTGCTCTTTCTATAAATCCTCTGTGTGTGTGATAATGTACCCGCTGAGGCACTGATTGGCTCGGAAAGTACAGTATAATCGCACGCTATCAGTAATTCAGAGTCCAATCAGGTTTCAGCTGCCGCACTAATTAAATTTTTAGTGATTCGTTCTTAAAGCATGAGAGAGACGGAAGCGGAGATAAAAAGAGTGACTCTAAAACTGTACTATAAATAATATGCTATGTATTATTAGTGTTATTGTGTAGAGTCAAAGAGCTCACCAGAAATCATTAGATTACCATCCTAGCACAAAGTCTAAATAAAGCCCTGCTTGTGTTGAAGTCACAAGCCTTTCGCTTTGAGTCTACAGGAAGTCAGGGCTGATTTATCTGCTGTCAAGATTGGTAGGCCTGGCCATCATGCTGGGATTTGTGTTTCTGTGTTAGAGGCAGAAAGCTGGCCTGCGGTACAACATGATGATTGTGGAGAGCAGTAGTGGATTAATGGACATTTATCAGCTTACCTCACTGCTTAGTGCTTGTCAAGCAATGACTAAACATGGTTTCAATTGGCTTTTACTTTCTTAATCTGCACAGAGGATCCATAATGAGCCATTAAATGAATTAATTAGGGACTTTAAGCAAACAGCTGCTGATGGAACGACAACGGCATTCTGCAAAAAAAAGTTCTATTGCGCATACGTGATTAACTTCTACTTTGTGACATTGTACTGTAATTGTCTACAGGAGAATAGCTCTTTTAGGTAACAGATTGGGTAACATTGTTTTATGGGAATTAATCACAGTTAGTTATAATTTAAATGGATAGATCACCCAAAAATGAAAATTCTGTCATTAATTACTCACCCTCATGTAGTTCCAAACCGATAAGACCTTTGTTCATCTTCAGAACACAAATGAAGATATTTTTAATGAAATCCGAGAGCTTTTTGACCCTGCATAGACAGCAACGCAACTACCACGTTCAAAGCCAAGAAAGGGTGATACAAGATTTACGTTGGGTTTATGATTACATCGTCACATTGTGTCTATATTTTGTGATAATGACCAGCTGACTGTAAAGTATTCCTTATTTATTATTATTTTAACCTGCCCATACTGCATATTATGCGTGAAAAGTATTTTCAAAATATCTTATACAGGTTTGGAACGAGAGTAAATGATGACAGAATTATCATTTTTGGGTCCCTTTAAGATTATGAAGTCTTTTAAGTTAAAGTTTATGAAAAACTTTTTTCTTTAAAATAGGTTCACAGATGAATCATGCACAGTAAGAACTAGGACATTTATTCAGAAAGTAAATAGAGTCAAATGTGTCATGTAGGGTGCGTCTTTGTGGTGGATGTGATTTGGCAAAGAGCAGGTGGGAGAAACCGACTTTGATTTTGCAGAGATTGTGCTGACTGAACAGTTAGACTAGAGTTATAGACTAATAAATTCCTAAAACGCAACAAAACAGCAATCTCAGTCAGATCTGTCTCTCTGCAGGCCAGCGCCTGGGCGTGAATTATTGGAGGTGGATCCCGGTCTGGCTGGGAGTCTGGCCAACATTGTTCCCAAAGGAAAGGAGTCTTCCCACAAGCCCCTGCAGCTCTCACAGCCTCACCAGCTCTGTGGCGTCGAGGAGAGGCCTGTGTCAAAGGACTTCGTGGACGATCCAGAAGTGCCTCCACTTATGTGAGCGAGACCGAAAGAGAGAGAATATGCCATGGTATGACACAGCAAGAGAGAATAAGCATAATCACACTCTCTGCTGAGCTTGTGGAAGTGCGTGTGTGATGAAATAATGTGAGATATATTTAGTTCTCTTCATTAGACGTATAGTTAAGCAGATGAGTAATTGTCAGTCTCATTAAAGCTTGCTGAATATTTCACTGCTACACATCTTTCACTTTCAGTGTGTTCTCTCTCTCTATCACACACGCACACACAGATACTCATTTATTGACTTACAGTCATGCCTGTCTGATATAAAGAGGAGGTGTCTCTAATGCCGAGTCTACTCCGGATGTGGGCATCATGTCGGGACAAAACTAAATGGCTCCCATTAAAATCAATGAAGCTGTCCGCAGTGGAAATTCCTGTTTTGTTTAGTTTTTTTATTCAGTTGATAAGACACTCTTTCTATTTTTGATGTGCTGCACAAATTATTTTCCCTTGACATTATTTTATCAACATCATATATCATCAAAATTTATTATGAATTTTAGTTGTTATATGTTCTACTTTTGATGGTTCCATCAAAAACAGCTTGTGATGTTTCTGGCCTCTGACCTATTTTATTTTAAATCATCATTTGTTTCTACTACAAGTAGTCATAGCAATAAAATTGTGTAAATTATTTTGTCTTTCTAAAATACCATCAGGCCATACAAAGACACCTCCTTTATTTCGATAGTGCTTTATGCAATACAGATTGTTTAAAAGCAGCTTCACAGTAATATTAAAGGGATAGTTCACCCAAAAATGAAAATTTGATGTTTATCTGCTTACCCCCAGGGCATCCAAGATGTAGGTGACTTTGTTTCTTCAGTAGAACACAAACGAATATTTTGTTGCAGTCTGTCAGTCATATAATGGCAGTCAATGGGACCCACGGCTTTGAGAGACAAAAAAACATACACAGACAAAACCAAATTAAACTCTGCAGCTCATGACGATACATTGAGGTCTAAAGACGCAAAATGATCGGTCTGTGCAAGAAACTGAACAGTATTTATATCATTTTTTACCTCTGATCCACCGCAATGTCCAACTGTCTTGAGCGCGTTCACAACATCCGGCGCGTGACGCGTCAACGTGCTCTGGCATAGACGCATGAGCGGAAGCGATCTTCTTCTTCTTTGATGTTTAATGGCGGTTGGCATCCAACTTCAATGGTGCATTACCGCCACCTACTGTACTGGAGTGTGAACCGGATCTAGACAGAGATAAACTAAAACTAGAAGGGAGACTTCCATCTCTCTTCTCCCCTTTAATTAATAATAATGATTTCCAAAACTGTATTCTATATCTTATTTGCTATACCAGTGTCCCTCAGGAAACTAAATAAATGCGAAAGCGATCTAAACAATGAGTGACGTATATGCGGGACAGATCGCTTCCGTGCATGCGTCTACTATGCCAGAGCACGTTGACGCGTCACGCGCCGGATGTTGTGCACGCGCTCAGGACAGTTGGACATTGCGTTGGATCGGAGGTAAAAAATGATATAAATACTGTTCAGTTTCTTGCACAGACCGATTGTTTCATGTTTTAAGACCTCAATGTATCGTCACGAGCCGCAGGGTTTAATTTGGTTTTGTATGTGTATGTTTTTTTGTCTCTCAAACCCGTGGGTCCCATTGACTGCCATTATATGACTGATAGACTGCAACAGTTTGAGTTAAAAATCTTCATTTGTGTTCTACTGAAGAAACAAAGACCTACATCTTGGATGCCCTCGGGGTAAGCAGATAAACATCAAATTTTCATTTTTGCGTGAACTATCTTTAAGAACTATCCCTTAAAAAACAGTGGTGCAGGGGTTCTTCATGAGACAAATTCAAATTCTGCTGTAAAGTAACTCTAAAAAACCAGTGGTGTCATTATTTTATCATACAGTTCTATTATATTTTATTAGAGTTCAATAGCTGTGTAAAGTTAATCAATTATGAAACAAGTTCAATTCAGCTATAAGCAGCTCTATAGAAGGCAACACTCTCAGTTGAATGTTAATTCAATTTAGTTAAATAACAATTGTCAATGTTGCTAAATTAATTAATTATGAAACAAAATTGGATCAGTTATAAAGCAGTTCAACATAAAACAACAATGTGATCATCCAGCTCATTTCAGTTAACAGTGAACTTTTGATGCCAATGAATTTCTGTTGGAAAATAAACTGTCAAGGCTGATTGTGTGATTTAGTTAGTGAACATTCTGAGGTGACCAACAGCTTCAATGCCACTGTGGACAGCCTTACATCTGTTGTCACCTGATGGTGGATGGCACAACTACATCATTTTGAGTCAGAAAAAAGGTCCTGCACCTGCCAAGCAACTCCCATTGAGATATTTCTCCAGGTATTAAATAAATTATGTTCAAAAGTTTTTGGGTTAATAATGTTTTTTTCCCATTTACCAAAGAATCATGAAATGTTTCTTATGGGCATATTTAAATTATTTCTTAAGGATCATGTGACACTGAAGACTGCTGAAAATTTAGCTTTGCCATAAAAAATACATTTTGGAAAATATAAAAATGTATTATTATATTTAAATTGTAATAATATTTCACAATACTACTGTTTGTTTTTACTTTCTGTTTTATCAAATTTATGTTTATCATATACATGCCGCCTTGGAGACCTCTTTCATAAACAGAAACAAGTTTCTGGTCACTTGCACATAGTGATTATTATTCAAGATCTGTGTTTATGTTTAAGTTGGCTAATAGTCAGGATTTCTAATCATAGGCTTAGAGTCAGATGTATTGTTGTGCTGCTTTCCCCGTCTTTCTCTTTTCTTCTTTTATGTGTTGGAGGAATGTGTGGATGTCTGTTGGAGATGTCTGTGAAAGTAAATGCTGTTTTGTGTGTGTGTGTGTGTGTGTGTGTGTGTGTGTGTGTGTGTGTGTTCGCCCAGAAGAGGTCAGATGTATACATAACTGCCAACGGATGAGCTCATTTCTCTGCAGTATTTCTATTTTCAGGAAAGCAAGAAGATATACTCACCCTATAGTTCACACTCCTTATACAGCTCACACACACACACACACACACACAACAAAGGTCAAACACATCGCAGTACACGCACATTCTTTACAGCTTGCACTCGGGGTCAGCAGGTACACAGCTTTCCTCAGTGTTTGAATGTTATTCTTCAGTATTGTGTCTGTGTCCTTTCCCATGCTGCTTTATGTGTGTACAAGTGAATTATCAGTATGTGCAGATGGGCTGTGCAGGTTTCATTTCCACTTTTATTAAAAACTCCTGTCAGCAGATGAGTACTTTACATTGCTGCTGACATTTAAACACCCCTGTGCTGTGCTGGACTAAATCTTATGAAAGCCATTTTAGAGGCGCTTCAGAGAATAGAGTAAACCTATTACATCTGAAAGAGCACCATTTAGAGATGATTTTAATTAATGACTTTGAAGCTAACCAGATTCTAAAAAATATACAGTGGGGGGCAATAGTGTTGGTTTATATTTTGCTTTTCTAATATAGTACAACATTTTTCTTATTGAATTATATTATCAGCATAAAAAAATTGACTGAAAGGTTGTTGAAAAATGAACATGAATGTCTTGGTTGTGTGTCTCAAGCTGCATGAACTCCACAAGTTTATGGAAAACTTGATGGTGATATTCATGTTGTAACAATGTTATGATGATCCAAAGAGTGTCTTTGTTTTAATGGAAGCAAGAATATATAACAAGAACAAAAATTTCATTATTTATTGACTTTGAAATAAGTCATAAATACACTACCATTCAAAAACTCAGGGATGAGTAAGATTTATTTGTAAGAAATTAATACTTTTTTTCAGCAAGGGCCAGCTTTTAAATTTTAAATAAATGCTGTTATATTGAATTTTCAATTAATCACAAAATCCTGAAAAAAATGTATCCTAACATATTAAGCATGTTTTCAGTGTTGATGATAATAAGAAATGTTTCTTGAGTATCAAATCAGCATATTAAAATGATTTTTGGAGCATCATGTGACACTGAAGACTGGAGTAATGATGATGAAAATTCAGCTTTGCTATTACAGGAATAAATTAGATTTTAAAATATATCCATATAAAACATTGCAATTATATTTCACTATGTTTTTGCTATATATTTTTGTTCAAATAAATGCAATAAATAAATAAATAAATAAAAACTGACCCCAACCTTTTGAAGGATAGTGTATTTTTTAAACTACATCTTGAATCCCATGTTTTCAATGTATACTGTGTTTTTGTAATCCTGTTGTATCTTGCTAAATATTCACAGTTTGTCAGACAATTTCTTAACCAAAACATTTGTGAAAAGCATCATGAAAATGTTGTGAATAGGTTGAAATATGCTTCATGTGCTTTTCACATTAGAAACTGCACACCAAAAGTTAATTCTGCTCCAGATGTGTGTGTTCACATTAGACTTATTGTCCTAATGTATTTGAATGTCAGGTTTTTGAAACTGTTGCAGATGAATAAAACATGATGATTTAACGCAGCAGCTGGACATAGACTGAATTATTCAACCCCTGTCACCCTGACAAAGATGCTCTTTTCTTTCTCTCCTCACTGCCTCTTCAACTCCCCTGGCTCCGCTGTTCCTCCAATCTCTGACAAGGAGAAGATGCTGTCTGCTCTGACTTTCCAAGAGCCTAACTCCACAGTCAGGTCATTTTTGATGTTACTTCACTTTTATTGATCGGTTTGTCTTTTTCATCCTCGCTTTGCTCAATCTCTCTCTCTCTCTTTCTGTAGCCATAGGATCCTGCCATCCAGAGGGAAGTGTATGTCAGATGATGGTGGCACAGGCTCTCTAAACTGAACTATGGCCGCTCTCTGTCGTTCTGAGGCTAACGGCATCTCTCCCAGCTGCTTGATGTCATAAGCACTTAAATTTATGGCTTATGAATCATATAGATTTATAGGTGTAATCTTAGGCTGTGTTCATAGAAAGAGGAATTAAGTAGGCCTGCATCTAACTGATTTGTCCCAAAAGAGAATTGGGACTGGATTTGAAATGACATAGGTGAAAAACAAAGATGATTGTGTTTTGATTTACAGGTATGTTCCCATAATTCACTGTGGTACTGGGGTCACCTTAGAGTGTAACAATGTGAATTTACACCTTTGTGGACAGAAGGGATCGTTTTAGAGCTCTGGTCTTTTGTGAGTGTGTGTGTGTGTGTGTGTGTGTGTGTGTGTGTGTGTGTGTGTGTGTTTCAGCGGCCATCTTGACTAGCCCTGTAAAAAGCATCTGAATTCAGCAGAGAGCAGTCAGATACTCCCACTGCACAAGAAAGACTAAAAAACGCCAACGATGAGGTAAAAACTCCCCCAAATAATCTAAATCAAATTGACAAATATGCACATGTATGCACACAAAGGAAAACAATCAGCCTTAGTTAAGATGGCACGTGTACTGTAAAAGCCCGTGTGTGCTGAATATTCTCATTTGCTCTGATGTGTGAGATTTGAAACCTAAGAAACTTAATTCTCAGAGAGAGTGTAAATCTCATTAATGATAAATGAAATCCTGAGAACTGATTCACTGTGGGGTTCTCGGTTTCAGTTTCAGTTTAGAGTGCTTTATTGCAGTGTTTCCCAACCTTTTTGGTCTTTTGTACCTCCACATCTCCATCGGTAAGGCTCAAATGCTCCAACACCAAACCAGAAATGTGTTCCTGTATACATCACATTATGCTGAATATTGTTTGTCATTATCATTGATATCTTACTTCACTACACTTAAAAAAACTGCTGAATATATATAATAAGAGACAATAAAAAGAGAAGTTGAAGAGGCAGATTTACCACTCATTTTATCTTATATAATATGTTGGCAGGTAGTGAAGGCACGCTGTCCTTGAATTGTATTTCTATATATTTTTCCCTCTTATTCTTTATGTGCACAAATACAAGGCGTCTGCAGATTCCAGTCTGTCAGTATGAGACAGACTGAGCAGAAATTAGAGAGGGTTTCTGGGACAGGAGATGCTGGGCGATAGGAGAAATTTACACAGCAAAGCAATGAGAGAGAGATACATGTCACTGCAACCATCTGATGCTGAGTGTAGATATGCACTGTTCCTGTACCGAGGGTTTGTACAGAGTTCTTAGTTTTTATCATTTCAAACTGACAACACATACAAGTTTTTGAAAGTGAAAAAGAGCAAGTCATGTAATTGACATTCCCCAGAACTTTCATTAAAAGAACTGTTTCTTAGTTTTTTCTTATCAGTTATGTACATTAGGATTATATGTCATATTTTATGTTGATAAATTAATGTTTATTGCATTATTTTAGTGTCAAGTTTTTTTTTTTACCATTACGGTGCTTAGTATTTGTGTGCATGACACTGTGTCCCTTCAGTATGTTGGTATTAAAGGGTTACTCCTGCCCAAAATGAAAATTTT
This sequence comes from Tor tambroides, assembly GCA_021397915.2. Lineage (NCBI taxonomy): Eukaryota > Metazoa > Chordata > Actinopteri > Cypriniformes > Cyprinidae > Tor > Tor tambroides. Next base: position 4,542 of record JAFVLL020009734.1, on the reverse strand, counting down.
GTCATTAATAACTTACCCCCATGTTGTTCCAAACCCGTAAAAGCTTCGTTTGTCTTTGGAACACAATTTAAGATATTTCGGATGAAAACCGGGAGGTTTGTGACTCTCCCATAGACTGCCAAATAAATAACACTGTCAAGGCCCAGAAAAGTATGAAAGACATAATTTAAATAGTCCATATGCCATCAGTGGTACAATCCGAATGTTATGAAGCGACGAGAATACTTTTTGTACGCGAAGAAAACAAAAATAATGACTTTATTCAACAATTCGTCTCCTCCGCGTCACCGTAGCGCCATTTTAGAGAGTATCCACTGAACGCAAACGCTAAGCACTTTTCCACATCAAAGCCAGTTTTTACAAATATGAGCATTGGCGTGGATTTTAAGCATATGCACACTCTAAGATCAAATCTGTGTGTGCGCACGCTTTATAAATGAGGCCCCAGATCTCTGTGTGGCACACTGGCTGTTGTCAGACTCCCTGTGCAAACTAAAATCTCACTGGATTATTACAATTAATGGCTAAATGAATGTTTGGAAATGTAAACTGATATTTCCTACTGACACATACAGCAAAAGATAGAAATAACAGACTTAAAACCATTTTTTAACTGGTGAAAATAGTGTTCTAATAATTTTGGCCACCACTGTATGTCAACTGAAATGTCATAATGTGTGTTTTTCATATAAAAACTAATAAAAACAATTGAAGAGGACCATAAGATAAAATTGTACTATTATGCAAAAGAGCCACTCTTACATTTTTCCGTCCACTTTCAAATTTTTTAATCTGATGCTTTTCAGATCCCCTGGATTTATGGACTGGTACAGAATCTCAGCGCATGCAGTAGATCATCGGAGTATTGTTCGCTTACCATTTTATAAATGAATAATGAATATTTGGACACCCATTTGACCTTCTGCTTCTTGCATAATATACAGCAGAGACTAATACATATTATCACTTATATAACACACATAAATTATGTCATCTGTTCATTTGTAGATCCTCCAAGATCTGAATTGGGTGTGTCATATAAGAGAGACATCCAAAACATGCAATGCTCCTCCAGGACCAGAATTGAAAACCACTGCTGTAGAAACACAAGTGTGATCTTTGATGTGCACTTTGTGACTTTGTTTAGGTTAAGATTACCAGCAATCTACCCGGGGGGAATTCGGGTGTGCTATCCTCCTGCCGTGTGATTCACGTGAAAGCATCTCCAGCAGTCTCTTGGTGGTTTTGGGTTGCGATGGCATGCACAATATTGCGTTGTCGAGGCGCAGAGATGCTATGTCAGTAGTGTGTCACGTGCCCACAAGCTCTCTGTCTCGCGCCTGTGTCTGAAGCCTCCTCCCTCATCTCAACGAGCAACGGCAGCGCGAGAACAATTCGAATCAGCAGTCATGCGGTCGCGCGGAGAATACGGTAAGGCAACTCCGTGTGTGTTTGTGTGTGTACAGCTGACAGCAGAACCGCCGTTATATTTATGCTTTCAGACATCGTGTGTGTTTCTCATCCCGGTACAGGCTGCAGGCGCGAGCCAAGGCGATGCAATTGTTGCACGGCGTTGATGCGTATGAACCAGATGCTTTTTGTCAGTGCTGTTGAGCCCATCGACATTTCTAACCGCACATTTTTCCATTTAATCAGGCGTTTGTGATTAGATATGTAAATCGTAATGAATTCAACGATTCGCGTTTCGATTCGTTTGCGGTTCCATTAGTAGCCTATTCTCGCGGAAGACACTAGGAAAAAGAGAAATCTTATTGCATAATGCCTTCAGCAGTCTCAAATGAAACCATTGTAGATTTTAATAGAACATTATATAACAATTCCTGAAAAAATTAATGTACATAGCACTGACTTTTTAATCACTTTTTACAGACTTTTATGTCGTTGTATAGGCTACTATATAAAGTACTAAACAAAAATAAAAATGGTAACATATCTGATGCATTAATTAGGCTACTTATTTCTAAAACAAAATATCATCGATTACATAAATCATTTTGAGAAGCCTATATTTAACTACATGTTGCCATATGCCTACAATAAGTACAATACAACACATGAACTGTTCTTGTTTAATTTCCAATCCGACGTGACAAAAGTAATTTAAGTATTTCTTTGATTCTTTGAGAATCGGCTCATAAGAGTCATTCGTTCGGGAATCGGATCACAGTGGTCGCGCTTTATCTTTTAGATTCACTTAGAAGAACCGACTCGTGAATCGGAATACTCGTTTGATTCTCGCTGTATATTCGGTCGTGGTGTTGTGTTGGTGAATGGTAGTGCATAAAAGTCTGTTTGTATGCTGTTCCGTTCACATCGGGATGCACATTCGAGAACCGTTCCGGCAACCGAACGTCATGTATGAGAGCGCGCTTGCTTTTGACAGATTTGAATGTTTTTTTTCAATCCACAGCCCATCCTCGCGCCTCCCTTCCTGAACGAGGTCCTTAAATGACCCACGACCACTGAAGAGCTCGCGCTTTCCCTGTCCGGATCATGGCATGCGCCCCATCCCGGACTTCCACACGCGCGGCGCCGAGGCTCGAGAGCAGTGAACATGGGAATCAGGTCCAGAAATGCCACTAGCGGTGCCGAGGACTCGCGCGAGCGGAAGAGCGCGCTGGCTGCAGACCTGGAGCAGTGCGCGGGGCAGGAACGGGACGGCGCGCTGCTGCTCGTCGGCTCGGGCAGGGAACCGGATTTCAAACGGGGCTCGCAGAACATAGGTCTGCTCGCTAAGACGCCCCTGGGCTACACACGTCCCGTGAAGAGGAATAATATCAGGAAGCGACGGATTCAGAACCTCATCTACGACGCGCTCGAGAGACCACGAGGATGGGCGCTGCTCTACCACGCGTTTGTGTAAGTGAACCCAGATGCATTTCACACCCAAAAGCGCCCACACACAGAGGGAACAGCCCAGTTAATTATAAATTACAACAATTCAGTTCAATCCAATTTATTTGCACAGCCCCTTTCATTGTTCCAGCGGCAGCTTTACAGTGAATGCAGCCCCATAAAGCTCCCTAAGATTAATAATAACTGATAAGTGAACCCAAAAAAGAGAGGAAATGAAATGCAAAGATATAGAAATCCCATTTGTGTTTACCGAATCCTTGCTGGAATTGTTGTATACAAACAAGTAACCAAATACTCAAGATTAAAGGAGCAAATGTCAAAGTCTAAGAGTCATTCATTGGAAAAATCCATTCTGATTGAACACTAATATGAATATTGAGATTCTCTTTAATGTTTATGATGGTTGCAGCCCCAGTTTTGTATATTTACAGTTGTGTAACTATGTAGAGAATGATAGATTGCCTTTTAATGAACAGGAAAGCAGTTGTTCTGAGTTTTGTGCTTTTGCAATGAGCACTTTGAAGTGTATAATGTGTTCCAATTTGTGCCGGAGCTCTCCATGCTTCTGAAACAGAGCACAACCTCCAGCTGCTACCGCTAGAGCTGAGTGACCAGAAATCAAAGCACTTATACCTGTCTAGCAGCCGTTTGTGGTCATATAACAGCGCCATACGCTCACTGTAGAGCCAGAGATACTGCCTGGGATCGTTGTGGCGCTGTGATAAGAACACTGTGTGCTACACTGAACTAAAGAGGTCCAGCCTTGACAAAGTGCCCCTGGTCTGTGGAGCTGTCCGTGGTCCTGATATCAGTACTGGTGGAGCGATTATATAGCACATACAACACATAAGTGACTCTTATCTTAGAAAGGCAAGAATACATGTTAATTCTGTTTTAGTGGAAATTGTTCTTTGTCAGGCATTAGAGTGCAGATGAAGCCCCAAACTTGACACTAAACCTCTGTAGTCTACACACACACAAACACACATTATTCATGGCCCATTTTCTGTCCATCGCGCTTAATGCCTCATGCAGGATGCGGATCATACAGTATCTGCAACTCAGCACAGCTTTTCCCCAGTGTGTGTGGTTTCTCAGACTGTATCAGGGCTTTTAACCAGGCCCTTTGTATCATGTGAGGTTAGTCCACACCATATTAATGTGAATAATTGATTAAAAAAACTCTTTATGTGCTGAAAAGTGTTGTGGCATGTGTGTGTGTTTTGTGTGTCTGGATGTGTGTATTTGGGAGCAATTTGCAGTTAATAATTCAGCTTGCCTCCACCCTACTGTAGCAGTGTATCTAGAGGAAGGCTTAAATTAAGTTGTTAAACATAGAGTGGGACTTCCCTTTTTATTGTTGTTTAATTGATGCTTTTGAAACAAACAAGTTTAATTGATGCTTTTGTTAATCCCAGCATTGCTATATAGTCTCGGTGGAGCAAAATAAAAACATCTTCAGCAAAAGTAAAAGAAAACAAAAATAGTGCAAAATTAATTTAAAGATTACATTTGGTGTGCAACAAACAAATTATGCAATAAAATAAGTTTTGGAATAAGTATTCAAATATTTTGTATACAGGTGCTGGTCATATAATTAGAATATCATCAAAAAGTTGATTTATTTCACTAATTCCATTCAAAAAGTGAAACTTGTATAATGTA